>VZTE01006407.1:874786-990059 GCA_013397775.1 Eulacestoma nigropectus | reverse complement strand
CTCCCTTCCCCTCCCCCTCCAATTTTAGTGCATAAAATCCTCTGGTTCTCATTTGTTTATGGCTGGTGGTTGGATTGACTTCATATGTTCTTCTCCACTGAGATGTTCTCCCTCTAATGTCTCTCCCTTTTTCTAATTTCACTGGTTTCATTCAGTTGTCTACTCAAATTCCACAACTTATCAGGATTTTAATTATTTGTGTGGCATGATGGGTGACAAGAGCCATGTCGACTCTGGTTTTGTAGTTGCAATACCTAATTTGGCTTCAGAATACTTGGAACCATGAAGTATAAAATATCTGTTGTCAATAGAATTTAATTTTTATAGGTGATAAAAAATTACTATTCTCACTAAAGCTGAGGCTCGAATTAATTAAAAAAAAAAATCCCAAGCTATAAAAAGACTCTATTCACCTCATTTAGGTATGCAGAAATTATTACAAGTAATTGACACTTCCTTTTGAAAATTTACTTCCTAATTACTGTCTAGTTTATGGTAATACTTCAGTTAAACTGGAAAACTTAACCTTTTAATAGCCTTTAAGCTTATTAGAAATGTGAAACATTTGCCTCTTGAAATTTTGGAATTATTTACATCATCAAATATAACCACTAATGTGAACTAAGAAAAACAAAAATATAAGAAGCAGCCACCATATCATGGTAACTGTGGAACAAAATCATAGACTCATTAAGGTTTGAAAAGACCTCCAAGATCATTGTGTCCAACCATTAACCCGGCACTGCCAAGTCCATTACTAAACCGTGTCCCTAAACACCACATTTACACATCTTTTAAATACCTCCAGGGATGGTGACTCAGTATTTCCCTGGGCAACCTGTTCCAGTGCATGACAGCCCTTTCTGTGAAAAAATTTTTCTAGTCCAAATCACCCCTGGCGCAATTCGAGACCATTTGCTTGTCCTATTGGTTGTTACTTGGAAGAAGAGGCTGACCCCCACCTGGCCACAGCCTCCTTTCAGGCAGTTGTAGAGAGTGATAAGATCACCCTGAGACTCTTTATCTCCAGGCTAAACACCCCCAGCTGCCTCAGCTGCTCCTCACAGGACTTGTGCTCCAGACCCTTTATCGGCTCTGTTGCTTTTCTCTGGACACACCCCAGCACCTCAAAGTCTTTATTGCAGTGAGGGCTCAGAATTTATTATGTATGTGTGCAATGCTTATGCTCCTGGTGTTTTCTGGTTTGTTTTCTATTTCTTTCCTAATAATTCATTATTTTCTGTTTGAGATTTGAGTGGACATTTTTGCAGAATCATGTATAACACCTAGTTTTTCTTGAGCAGCAGCAGTTACCTTGCAGCCACTTACTGGACATGTGCAATTGGGAAGAGAAGGTTCATATTTAAAATGTTTCGCTTTATCAAAATTCAGTTTCATCTGCTGTTTTATTGTTTAGTGAATCAGTACCATGTAGTTTTACATCTTCTCACAACTCACTTTTTGCTGATCTCAGTAATGTTACACTTTCAGCAAATTTTATATCTGATGTAATGTCATCATTCGCACCCATCTGTAGATAATTTAGGATTATCCTGAACAGTCCAGGACCTACTAAACACAGTTACTGTGGTTACCTCCCCCTCCGTATAGTATTACTACCTCAATGTAATGTAACACTATTCAGTGTAATAACTAATCTGCTGTGCCTAACCTTTATTCCCTCCTTTCTACCTATTGCTTTTCTCATGATCTGCTTAATACCTTTAGAAAACATTTGGGGGAATCATGCCAAGAGCTCCCTGGGAATCCAGGATAATGTGTTAGCCAGATTTTCATTACCTTGTATGTTCTCTAATTCCACATAGGAACACTCACAGAGTTGTGACACATTGTATCCAGCAACAAAAGTCATCCTGAATCTTCCTTTTTTGTTGCATTTATCTTTATTTTCATTCCTTCTATCCTTAATAATAGTTCCTCTCTTTCTGTCTGTATGGGTGTCTGTTTTGTACGTTATTTTTTCCCCCATATTTCCCCTGGATGTCTTTCTAAAACCTAAGGACATATTTTCCAATTTTTTTCCTTTAGTACAGAGGTGATTAAATGATAAGTGGCACACTACAGCTAACAGTTCAGCAATTTAATATTTTACTTGCCATAAAACACAGATTGACCATTATTTTGAACCAGATACTTCTGTTCATTTTATCAATTTATTTTAAAGTCTTTGGTAGTTTTTGCTATTGCTGTTGCCATCAGTCCCATCTGTCCCATCTCTTCCTTCTACATTTAGATTCTGTCACTAGAGAAGAAATAGGTCATTCATTGAGGACTCTTCTCTTTTTGTCGGGGAAAAAGGCACTTAGGAAAGAGTGAGCTATTTTCATTGAGCTATTTTTGCTAGTTAATATCTGTCAGTAGTTATGTATTTTTAATAGCAGAGTTTCTCTGGCTGAACTGATAGTTCTCTACAGTTATCTGTGTAAATCCCTTGCAAAGAGGAGAAGTGAGCACTAGGAGTGGGAATTACGATAATAGGAACACGGGATGGCATAAAATGGACTTCTGCAACACTGGAAGTTTTTCTCCTTCATTTTGATGAGGACAGTGAAATATATTTTATTTGCTAGCCAAAGTACTATAAATAATGGACAAAGAAAGCACTCTAAAAGTGATCCTATTTTTAGTAACTGCCTTGGGGATTCTTGTGTATGTGCATCCCAGATAACTGTATCTAATCACATGGGGAGTGACGTTATTCTCTGGAAAAGCCACATTCTTTGTTGTTACCGTTCCTGAGCTTTGATGGCATTTTTCCTTGATGTGTGTCTCAATGACACCAATTTACTTATAAAGCTGTTAACTCCTGGTGGACTTTAAAATCACAGCACTCTTTCCATTGAGAAAAACACATTATTTTCAGTATTTTCTGCTCTCAGTTTGCTGGAGGTATGAAAATTGTTATAAAGAGAATTGTATTCTTCTTTATTGAATTGAGTGCAGTGAAAGAGGCAGTTATTTTTCTAGCTGTGGCTGCTGCATGTTCTTTGTATTTTCTGAACTGCCTGGTCATAAGTGGGTGTTCTGTGATTATGATAGCAATGCATGACAATGACACAAAGTTAATAGCTGGTGCAATAGCAATTCATATCAAAACAGACTTAGGGACCAAAAAAAGTGTCATGATTCATCTTGACCAGCAGTAATCGTTGAGAGATTTAGTGCTACCTATTGCTTACCCTCACCCAACTTCAGAAACTCCACTCTAGCTGATGTCCCTCTGATTCAACGATATTATCTTCTGTAGCTCCTTCAGGAACCAATATTTTGTGCACTGAAAAAGCCTGCGCTTACTTTTCGTATTTGCTGGCCACAAATCCAAGTGGTGCATCAACCACACTGGTTATCCACATACCCCAGATCTGCCAAGCCTTAAAGACAGGTCTCCTCCTTTAAAACTCCATCCCAGATGTCTGTGTTGTGCCTGTGGCAGTGCCTATTGGTCATGTGCTTGGAATGTGCTTTTTTAAATGCTCCAGTGGTTATGGTGTCCAAGCAGAGCTGACTGAGAGGGGAGTTGGCAGCTGTGCCTTCCCTTGAATGTGACAAAGAAGGGGAGAAGCAATGGCCCAGTGGTGCGGCCAGGAAAGCACAACGTCACACAGAGGGCATCGTGTCTGAGGGAGCCATGGTGTAAAATTCCTTTCGTGGCTAATACAAACATGCACAAATTCTTGGATGTCATGTGGAGAATGAATCACATACTTCCCCACCGAGCATTTGTAGCCAAACAATTTGGTCACATGTCTGCAGACTCAGCCACTGGAGGCGAGAAAAGTAGGAAGGTCTGGTGTGCTAGCAGCAACTGGCAAGCAGTATGCAAGAAAACCCGAAATAATAGCATAATAATTATAACACTGAGTAGAAGTAGTCTATGTCCAGTATTTTTGGACTTTGACAGATGCTTAAAACTGTGGAACGAGATTTCATCTGAGAGAATTCTCAAAAGTAGGGTATTTGCAGTAATTGGATTTTTTGTAAATATTTTCTTTTGTCCTCAGCAGATTTGCTCAAAAGGGTGCACATATGACTTTAAATATTAGCTCAGAGTTTCATACTGGAGGAGGGAATGAGTGAAATGTTCGGAAATATCTTCTGGAGATAAGTTCAGAGAGTCATTAGGGAAAACAAGACACACAGATTTTGATTTTCTCTATTTTGCCTTAAGGAAGCATGGGAATCAAAGCTTAAACCAAAAAGTTGCAGTTTCAGAGGAAGAGCCAGCGGGAAAAACAGGAAGCCCATACTTCAAAGGAGTTTGTATTTCATTTATCATTTCAATTTAAAGAGACATCAGTAATAGAAGAGCAAAAAGTCTATGATTTCTACAAAGTTGAAAATGGAAAAATTCAAGAGTAGTAATAGTGAAATTAGAGGAAAAGTTTTATAAATGCTGACTTTCACTGGTAGGTACGGAGCTAGATTCCACCACTGGAAGGCCTGATTGCTGGTGTAATGGCACTTTAAAAAATTGAGGTGGGAAATGACAGGGAAACTATACAGGCAATTTCAAGCATTTTCAAGCCATTTTTCATGACTGTATCCTGAATGAACTGTGACCAAATCTAGTTACCAAGTTGTGCCATATTCTGTTTTGCCTGGTAGTTAAGTTTACCTGTTGGTTACAACTTGGATGGATTTCCTCCAGCCCCTGTAGCGGCACGTTTCCAGTTCGCCAAACAAAGACCACAAACAAATATTCCAGAGGTGAGGTTATAGCACTGCTCAATGCCGGCACCTCACTCTTAATTTGTGTTTCTTGAGACCTCATGTTGCAACTCCAAATTTTTTTTTTAATTTTTGGTCAACATGAAAGCTTTGGTTGTCACCTCAAGTCATTGCATTTTGACATCTCAGGGTCTGCCTTTCAAGATACAAATTTATTAAGAGAATAAAAGCAGACTTTAATAGGACATAGCAACAGTTGATGTGTAGTCAGCTGAAATGCAGTGGGAAACAATCACATAAAAAACTTAACAGGCAATACTTCAAAAGTTTCAGATGAAGGGTTTGTGTGTTGCTAGCAGGGTGATGCAGCTTCTTTTTCAAGGACTACTGGTTTTTTCCTCTAATTCATTAATTTTTTTTTTTCCTTTCCTGAGAGTCTTTTGCTTTGTTTCTGTTTTGCTCTTTCCAGAAACTGTAGGCCAGATTCCCCTTTCCTTCAGTCTTTCATGGTGATATGACTTCTGTTGATCTTATCTGGATAAAAGTTTTTCGGATTTAGGTCAGTCCCCGTTCACCCACATCTTGTGAGCACATAAGGCAGGACTGGTAGTATGCCCCTGTAGCAGAGTAATTGAAAAACGCTCTTGGATCAGGCATGAGAAGTAGAACATGGTGATTTTGTGGATGATTATGATCAAGTTTATTGCTAATACAGTATCTAAATCTTGTCAATACAGTATTTAAATACCAACTGTATCACCTAGTACAGTGGATTATAGTATAACCAGGTTGTGGTCCTTCCTGTTGAGTCAGTAAGACTCCCCTGCTTTCTAAACTTCTCTGAGAAGTGTGGCTGAGTCCACTTAGTCTCAGATTTGGTCAACAGTTGATGTTCAAAGGCTTATAATACAAGCAAGTTTGGCTAAAAATGTACAGGTGTGCAGTCTTTGGTCTTGCAGAATTCACAATTACAAAGCAACAAAGCATCAGTGTAACTACTCTAGGATTTTATCTCTGCATTTGACTGGACCTTAGTGCATTTTACTCACCTGTCCAACAGTGTTCTCCACCTTCATGCTGGATGTACTCTGCTGGCATCCCTGTTGGGGGGAGTTTCCACCCAGAAGTTGTCTCCAACCTTGGAAGATCAGTTTGCCCAGTTGGACCAGTCTCCAGAAGCATTTTATACCTTTTTGCTAGGTGAAGCCGATAAAAGTCAGTCACATGCATCTCATCTCCCCATCCCTGGAATGCACTAATCATGTGAGCATCCGGAAATTCCTCCTGAAATACCTCCCTGGTGTTCTTATCTTAGGACAAACCACACTGCCCATCAGAGATGGTGGCAGAAAGGGATGTGGTGAGGGGAGGATGCAGGACTTGGGGAGATGAGGACTCATAGCCCATCTTTGATAGGTTTTCCTCCTTACTTGCTGAGTGATGCTCCTACCAAAGCCTCTGCCCTGCTGACGGCATCAGCAGGCACTGTCTGGCACAAGAAAAATCCTACTTATTTAGGTAAGATGCTTTGTTGACAGATAACACGGTATGTGATTGTTACCTTGAAATCAAGTATGAATCTCATTTTAATTGTGTTTGGATAAATAGCGCCTCTTCCTTCACAAACTGTTTTGTCCTCCTTGAAATGACTCTCACCAAGTGGTGCTCCCCTTACAAATTCAGTCCTTCAGATGGGACAAAAGAGAGAGGTTTACAGTGTTGTGGGCGTTCAGGAATGTTTCTAGCTGTTTTATTTTCTCCTCTTTAAACACCACAGTCAGACCGAGACAGCGAGCCTCTCCTACGCTTTATGTCAGCATGAGAAGCAGGTTGTATTTTATTACTCTAATCCTTTGCAGCTTGTGTTCACACTGGCAATGAAATGACAGCAGGAGCGAGGTGAGAGTAAGTGATAAAGTCTTGGCATTCGACACTTACAATGAATTGTGCTTGTGAAGTTCTGACTCATTAATTCTTTTTCCAGGCTGCCGTGTGGCTTAGCAATGCACTTAAGTACTATGATGAATTTTAGATTTGACAAATAACCCAGAATACCAAACACTTTATGGTTTCATGGAAAGGGAAGTTTTAATTTGTTTGATATTTTTGGATCCAAAAAATACTGGCAACTTTCGGTTTTTCACTGTTTTTTACATCGTAAAGCGATTTTAAGGACGCAAAATGCCCCAGGTCATGTTCCTTGTAGGAAATCTTTCCACCTGGAATGTAAGACGGACTCCAAAAAAGGATGTTTGAAAGTGGACCACAATTGGAAAATACTCTGTTTTTCTTCTCTCACTCCTTCAGAGATTACTACAAGGCACTTCAGATATATCGAGACTGAAATGGTATGATACCATAAATTGTTTTACGGACTTCAGAGTAAAAATAAATCTAGATATCACATCACCTGTGGACCTGAGATGCATAAGAAAAAATAGAACCCTCACTAATCACTGGAAACATCCTTTAAGGGGTTTCAAAGCACAGAAACATGTTCATTCCAAGGAAAAACAAGGAACATTCATCCTTTTTAATTCCCTCCTGTGGATGTTATCATAACAAACAACTTGTTTCACCAATACTACAATACCCTGCAATTTAAGATGTGCAAACTGCCAGCAATCCATGCAATAATTATTACAGTAAGGAGAAAACTGCACTATGTTTAAAAAATAAAGTAAAATCAAAACTCATCCACCAGGGTATATTTTTCATTCCTTAGATTTTGTCAGGTTTACATTGTCCCAAAGCTTTGAAAATATCTGACTCTTGTATAACAAAGTATATTAAAAGTGACTGACATTTAATCTGTCAAGATCACTGTCTTGTTATGGCACAGCAGATGGCTGGGCAATATTACTTCTCACAAAAATTATTTCTAATCAATCTATGTACATGTGTTGTTCACTTCACCCACTCAGCTAAATAAAGTTCAACAGCAGAGTGAACCATGGAATTTTTAGCTTTTTCTGAGCTTTTAGCCCAGCAATAACATACACATTAAGAATCAAAACCTGCATCCAAAGCAATATTTTGATTTTATATAAAATACTTTATATTCTGTTGAAACGCAACAGGCTCATAAAGATGCATTTCTATCTTTCACCTGAGGCATTCTTCTTCCCTTATCTATTGTAACTCTCAACACTTCCCTGTTTTTAGCTCTAAAAATTAAAGCAGTGGTTTGGGTAAATTTGTTTTTTGAATATGCCGTTCCACTTTTGCACAGTATAACTACTAGGAAGTATTTGGAACCTTAAATCAGATGATTGATATCTTCAAAACAAGATGTCAGTTAGAGGAAGCTGAAGTCTATTCTGTTCTACCAGTTACACCTCCAGGAGCTTTGTCTTCCTCAGATTTGTTGCATTATGTCTCTGGCTGCAGTTTTTTTCCACTTTATAGCAGCTGACTGCCATTTGAATTGTGCCTTCTCAGCAAGGCTGTGCGGGTGCGACTGAGGATGTAGTTTAATTTGTATGCTTTTTTATATATAGTGACTGAAGATTGGGAAATAATAGTTGTGTAGATGCCATGTTTCTATGTGCATCTGTGTACACTTGCCATCTAAAAAACCAATTCTTTTTTTCTTTTAGTCTGTTCCTCCAATTTTTTGAGTTTGTATTCTGAATACATATAAACATTACTCTTCTACCTGGCAACTGTCATGTCTAAAAACATTTCTTTCAGACTTCTTTTTTCTTCTTATCTAATGCCCTTCATAGACATTTTTGATGTTCCTAATCTACATTTGCCATTTTTCCAGATGAAATTTGCTTCTTAAATGAAAATCTTCTAATTTTGTATGCAGGTATAGCTGGGAGATATAGAAGCTCTCTGTATTTAAATTCTAGGAATTTAGGCATGTTGGGTTAGTCTGTTGCTGGCTTCATTTTCCTTTTCAAGCTCATGGGTTTGTTTCCTAAATCCTACTGTTGTACTTCATTGGCTTCTTACACTAGTTATTTTTCTGTCTGATTTTAGCAAATTGAGATGTATATCAAAGCATTGGCTTTGTTACCTGTAATACACTGAACAGCCTCTTGCTTGGAGATTAGAAACCTCCTGAGAGCTGAGTTTCTTTCTGTGCTGTAGTTCTATTGCTGCTGCACAGAGAGCATCAGCATTAGTCCTCTACCAGCCTGGTGTGAGGCAGGAATACAGTCTTGCTGCTGTTACTCCCTGGGTATAATTTTGTAACACTCAAGGTGTGAGCTACAGTGGATCTTAGGTGGGTATTAAAAGGGAATATTTGTGCATTTATATTCATGCAATTCTGGAATAAATTGATGGTTTGATAGCCATAAAAAATGAAAATTAATTGTCTATTAGTTAAGGAAAGAAAAAGAGAAATTTAGATGTTCATATTAAGGCTCAGTGGCTGAAGGGACAAAGATATGCCTTAACACTGAGTTAGTGTGGATTCCTGCTGAATGAGATTGCTTGAGGTAAGAGCATAACAACCTTACTCTCCATACATAATTGGAGAAGAGATACAGGCTGCTATTGGGACTAATTCAGACCTTGAATGACTTTAACTGGCTTATGAAGAAGGCCGGGTCAGTCTTTCCATTTTTTCGTAGAGAACTATTGTGACTCTGTCTGTGTGTATATGACTCAATGGTCAGTGAGACAAATACAAGCTCTTACTGCTACTGTATCCAACCTTGCCTGGAGTATTGGCTGTTCTGGCAGGAGCTTTCAAACGGTTACTTCTCCAATTGTCTTAATCCCTTTTGTATGTTCCGTGTTCTGCTTCTGCTTGACCCATCTAGAGTCACAGAGCTGTAATACAGTCCAAGCTGAGAGGGACTTCAGGAGGACTCTAGTCCAACTACTTGCTCAAATCAGTGTGAAGAGTAAAGTCAAATGTGTTGCACTGAACTTTATCTGTTCCAGTCTTGAAACTCTCCAAGGATATGTGTATTGCACAGTGTGTCTGGGCAGCCTCTCCTGCTGCTTGGCTGAAAGTCAGAACTATACCTGTTTGGTTTATTACCATTTTCTCTTTTATTTATTTCTTCATTTATTTACTTTATTATCCTGAAACTCAATAAAGATTTTGGCTTCCTCATTTTGAAATCTCCTTTTAGGTATTGGAAAGGTACTTCTGGACACCTCCAAAAGCTTCTTTTTTTCAGTCTGACCAAGCTCAGCTCCTCCAGCCTCTCCATATAGGGTGCATGCTCCAGCCCTAGTGATCTTGTTGGACTCCCACTCGACTCACTCAAAGTTTGTTGATATCCTTCTTGTACTGCAATGGGCATGTTAATCATAACTGGACATAGTAGTCCAGATGTGCTCTAAAAATAGCTGGGTAAAAGGAAATAATGTGAGCTCCTTGTGATCTTGAAAAATATTGCAATTCAGAATCCAGGAAGCACATGAAACAAATCTGGAGCCTATTTAGTGTATGCTAAATCAGAAGAGAATGCACTCTCACCTGTGTCAGAGCTCTTAGAGGAGGAATATGAATCTGGGCATTATCGAGAGAGGTTGTGGTGTCTCACTCCTTTGAGTTATTCAAAAAACACTTGGACAAGGTCCTTGGCAAGTAGCTTAAGGTGTCTGCTTGAGCAAGGCAGTTGGACAAGATGACCTCCACAGGTACCTTCCTACCTCAGTTGTTCTGGGATCCTATTATCCTTTACTATTTTTCCAGTAATGAGAAGCTTTTGAGGAAATCTCTATCCTTTACAGCAGCTCTGATAAAGCTAGTGAGGAAGATACCATGTAATTGGAATCAACTATTTTAACATATAATCAGAAACTGCTCCGAAGAAGAAGAGCTACCTTTCCATCAGGGTAGAAATGATAGCTGTTTTCAGCTTCAGAACAAGTGAGTGAACATTGAGGCTACCTTTTAATGTCGATATAAGTTGTGGAACTGCAGCTACAAGTGGCACACTTAAAAGCTGTTTGTTAAGGAAAGTGCAGTGTTTTTTTGGTTGCATCACTATATTACATAGAAAAAGACAGCTCTTTCATGATGGTAGGACTTTGAGAACAAAGGGGTTATCTGCAGGATATCAGGTGAATCAACAACAAAACTCAATTGGTGAAAAGACATTATTTAACTTTTTAAGTTTATCTTTCTTTTTTTCGTGAAACAGTTGAAGCTCTGCATTTGGGAACTCTGATGGCAGCACATGGCTATTTCTTTCCAATCTCAGACCATGTTCTAACACTGAAGGATGATGGCACCTTTTATCGATTCCAGGTAGGTATTTGCAATATGCCCTTGACTTGCACAAATGGAGGCTCAAAGGCCTTACAGAAAAGTTAAGAGCAAATTTAACCATACTTTGTTTCTTACATAGCCTGGTAAAGAGTAGAAATTCCCTTAAAAATAAAAAATGGTAGATGGATTTTATTTATAAATTGTCAGCAAAGTATTAAGATGATAATGATATCTGATTTTGATATCTGGAATAAAAGTGTGATAATGCTAAGTGTGGAACTATCTCTCATGAAATAAATTAATGCAGTATTATGGAAATATAGTAGACTAAGTTATCGTATTGCCTCTTATTCTTAGTATAGTCTTAATTTAGAAAGGAGGAGATATTTTAAATATTAAGTCTATAGCAGAAATCTGATAAATAATGGAGGGTAATATTTATTTTTCTTCTTTTGTGAGAATTTCCTTACTGGTAACTCAGTAGTATGGGAGTAGTGTGTATTCTTCTAGCAAGTGCAGACACATTTTTACATTGATCTGTCAGTTTCATTGCATACAACCAACATGCAGATGGTTCAGAACAAGCTGGAAGCATAAACATGTATGTATGTCTATACCTACACTTGCACATGTATTATTCAGAAACCTACATAGTTGTATTTTATAATATTGTATTTCAAAATAAGGCCCTGGGAGCAGAGATGTTGTTTTTCTAACGATGACTAGTGGGCTAGAATTTTGCAGAACAATATTGCTAATGACTTGAAACAAATATGACTGCAAAGTACCAGATTATGTATTCAACAGAAGGAGTTTACTTTGCTTGTCGTGTGCCACTTTTGACAACGGTGATTGTGTTCTGCATTGCTCTTTCTATTAGGTGGTATTCCTGGTAAGTATCACCACCAGCTGCTTCAAGGTCTTTTCTAGATATTTATTGCTTTGAAATGATATGATGACTCTCATTATGAAACTGAGTTTGTTAATTCTTCTCTGTTACTTCTAACTGTATTAAATACTCACGGTAAAATAACATCTGGTAGAACGAAATCTATTGTCTTCAAGATATATAGGTCTAAGCTTTGTCTTAAAGATTGTTTAAATGAGAAGCCATCAAGAATAAAATAGTACTGAGATTGTGGTCTTTGAAATGTAGAAGAAAATTAGAGATTGGAGACCAATCATAGTTTCGAACATTGTATTATATTAACCTCTGTACAATACTTTCACCAATATTTTGGCTTAAGTCCTATAGACGCATATAAGGGAAGAGAAAGACTTGTAATATTTGTATAAATCAAAATCCTAGCGTGAATAGTTAAATATGCACAGCACAGTCTGGCAAGAAAGAGAATTATTACTGCATACATGCAAACAATATTATCCTATTTTCGTATTTAGATCTTGTGAGTCATACAGTGAAAAAAACCTGTTCTTCAGTGGAACAGAAAGTTAGATTTGTATATGGGTAATACTAAGAACAGGCATTCCAAGCCTCCTCCCCTAGATCCTCAGTTACCTCTGATCCTGGAGAGAGTATCTGAGGGAAAAGGGTTTTTTTGAGCTCATGAGGCCTCATTCTTCTCAGTGCTCAGTATAAAGAAGAGATAGCACATGGTTGAAGGGGCTTGCTGATGTGCTTATGAGGTAAGTGGAAAGGAAACATGGAGTGGTTGAGGCTCCAGTTCTTGGCTTGGTGTCTGCATAAGCAGTGTCCAGAAGTACAAAATACACAAGGACTTATTTTTGCAGACAATACTACTTACTTACAGGAGTGTTAGTCATTGAATTCTGCACAGCTGCTGGCCTGCTTCCATCTCTAGCATGGGAAATAAGCACCTCTGCTGGCATGATAGTCTGACTGAAGGAAAGTACAGACTAGAATTAGCTGCACTGTGGACCACTGAGAGTACTGCAGCTACCCTGCTGTGAGCTTTCCTCAGAGAGGTCTACAGCCTACATGTTTGGACACAAAGCTTCCGTGAGGGCTGGATTGTAAAATCTTCTCAATTTATTTACATAAGTTAAGAATTCACACCTATTTGACAAATGCATATGAAATAAGATGCTTTAATCAAGTGTTTCGCAGTCTATATCTGCAGTGTTTGGTCGTTTGCTGTTCTGTGGTACCTTTTGCATTGCTATTCCTATGCCAACAATGTGACTTTGCTGTTGTGACAATGCAACTTCAGCTGTTAATGTATAGGATGGGAAAACATCCATAGTGGTGACATACTGTTAACTGGAGTTATAACAACAAAATTTATGTGGTTACAGCGCCATGTTCCCCACCAAAATAAGGCTAATATAAAATCTGTTACTGAACTGTTAAAGTAGAAGATGAAGAGAGCATATTCAACGGGGAGGAAAGTTTGACTGCAAATGTGTGAATTTTGCACTAGAATAGATGTTCAGGTTCTTTGCAAATAGTAGCCTCTAAGTACTGGACAGGATTAATGAATTCCTGGATATTTTAATAGAAAGAGGAAACCATGCACCTGGCAGCACTGAAAAGATCAGAAGCCATGCCTGCAGAGAAATCTTTGCAATACAAAGACCTAACCTACAAAAAAAAAAAAGACTAGCTATAGTAATGTTCTCCATGCGCTTGGTGTTTTGTTTTCCAAAGGGTGACACATTCCCGCCTGACAGTAAAATTATCTCCAGCTTGTTTTAAACCACCTTCTGTTGTATAGAAATAGCTAAAAGCAGTGGAGATTGTGCTTCATTTGGACAAATGCCCTCTTATGGGCAAAAATGACACTTTTGCAGTTACTACTCTTGCCATGAGGAGGCAAGAGTATAGTTACATTTGCTTTTTTAAATAATGTGAAATTAAAAAAAGAAAATTCTGGATCATTCATTGACCTACTCATGTGTTAATTAGGTTAGTTTCTGTGCTATCAATTTAATTCAGAGGAGCTGAATCTAAATATTAATTGTCTTATTAAGAGAGGATTTTTTTTTATTAGTCTCAATAAGAAAAAGCAGAAACAGCTGCATTGCCTTTTCCTGGTAATTTAGACCTGGGATGAAAGGAGGAGCTGAATATTTGCTCACCATCTTCCTCTACCTGAGAGCAAATAGATAGGAGGGGCCCAAATAAGAAAAGCAAGCTGCGTCTTAGAAAGCATATCTTCCCTGGGCCAGGGATTGCTCATGGAGATATTTCACTTATGTCCATACAAGTGATAATATGTCCATCTTGGTGAGGAATGCCTGACTTGCCCTCGCAGCTGGTAAGCTTCTGTAATATCATCCTGCAGAAAAATATGCTGATTTCCTCTACAAGTCCTAAATGCATAGTGTCTCTCGATGTTAGTAGTGAAAAATAATATTCCCTAATATCTTTTGGCTGTAAACAAACTCCTGGGATACCCAAGACTAGTGATAGTCACACTCTCACTTTTAAGTGAGATTAATTAATGATTTACCATAAATAAATTTTCAGAGATGAGGGTTAGGTTTTGCTGGTTTTTTGTAACTTTTAAGATGAAGGGCACAAATATCTGAGAAAAAGTGTGAAAACAGGAGCAGTTTCTTGGGAAAGCATGAGTCTGGTGAAGATAGCAGCAAAATTCATGGACCTTGGAAAGGTGAAGGTGTGGACTTTGATGTCTTCTCCTGTTCTACCACTGGGAACACTTTCTTGACAAATGCATGTAACCTCTCTGGCCTTGTTTTCCCATGCCTAAATTTGCTATAAAATTATATAGCGAACACTGTAAGGATCTTGAAATATCTTTGTTGGAAAATAGTTTAGAGTGTAAAGTGTTGTGAACACCTCGTGTCTCAGGTGGAATTGTGTTGCTTTACGCATCTCTTTGAGTCACCCTTATTGAGCTAGCTTCCTCTTGGCTCATTCTGGACCGACCTCTGGTCATTCTCAATGCTGAGTCTGTGGCTAAATATCACAGCTCTTCAGCCACTCTCTAGAGCCTTCCTGGATCATCTACTGTGCCTTGAGGGAAGGATTTTATTGGAAGCCATATTTTAGAAATGAAAAAGAAGCCGGTTATCTTATCCAGCATTTGGCAGATTTTCTTCGGCAATTGCAGGTGCATTAACTAATTCATTGTCTTTTCAGGTCAGGCTTGGCATATACAGGTTCTGTTAAGGTTTCTGAGGGAAAAAGTTTTCAAATCCATGTGTCTTTCTGACGACCCCACCAGTGCCACTTTTGATTCTTTTAACTCCTTACTCAGACACGCTTTGCCCCACATTGCTTTCCATATTCATCCTCATTTCAGGTTAGAAAAGAGGAATCACAGAGCTAAAATCTTGTTTCCAAATTCCTCAACCTTTTTTTTAATGATTCTGAGCTAACCGTGGAGCACTACTTGCTTCCTGTATGGGCTTGACAGTGCTAGACTAGCAATCTGACCCTTTTACTTTACCAAGAAATAATTTTTGTCAAGTGCAATGAATATAAAACAGCATGCCAGTGAATTCTGCCATCCATCATGCAAAGCATTTGAGATTGTGCATAACTACTTTTCAGCAAAGGCTTGATTTCTGCTGTTTATAAAGACTCCCTGGTGCCTGAGAGAAGAATAGCAGTAATATGTGAAGGTTTATAAGTGATTTGAATACTCCTTCCTCATCCAAGTAATTGGATTTTAAAAAATTTTGTGGAGTGGAACGGAGCAGCTTCAGAGACAACAACTCTTTTCTTATTACTATCAACAACGAGTAGCTGAAAGATGCTTAGTGATTTCCCTCCTCAGTAATACAGTTTAATGCATAGAAATTAATCATGTTTTATAAAAGCTGATGGGCAACACTGATTTTTACAAGTGGCTGTTTCATTAGCTCGGATATTATTATTGATTAATTTTGAGGTAGAGCCAAAGCAGATCTATTTACTTTATCACTGGATTGCTTACAGTGCATCGCAACCACTGCTGCTAGTTTGTTTATTGTGGAATATGTGCTATTTTACAGGATTTTGTTTCATACGACTTTTTTACGGAAGGATTATGGATTTATGTGGTTTATTATCTGCCTAATGCTATTAGTGTATAACACAACAGAACCAGTATGTGTTTGTGTGTGCAAAACCAATTTTCTGGTTCAAAGGCATAAAGATCCTTGTGACTGTTTTGTTCTAAAGGCATAAATGTATCTGCAATCACATCTGCAGTGCTAGGTAAGCCTTATTTCTCTAGCTCCTGACTTGTCCTGGCTGCTGATTCAAATTACACCTACAATTAAACAAAGTACCTCAAAAGCATACTGATAAAAACTGGCAGCATTATTTCTGCCTGGGCTGATAAACAGTACTTGACTTTGCCTAAACTGTTCTACCACCCACCTTCCTTCATCTATAAGTGGGATGTCATGGCAAAATGACAAACGTTCCCTATTTAATACTTCTTTATGATGAACTGCTTCATATTTCCTTCTGAGGAAAAGTAAAATTCTCAAGTATGGTAATTCCTTCAGATTTTCTACATTCATGAAAGATAACGAAACCCCATCTCTTTGAAAATGGTGGTTTTGTGGTACATGTTACACCACATCCAGACCTCTCCTGGGTGAAATCTTCACTTACGGGCTTCCAGATCATGAAGCAAGGCACACAGATTATGTAGTATTTGTGCTATAGGAATATATGACATTGCAAAGGTTGTTATAAAATGTATTTGGATATGTGATTTGTAACAAATAGTTGAACCAAGCTTTGTTTGCATAGTCTAGCTATTTAGAAGGTAATTTATCTGAGCAAAGTCTCCCTGCATTGCTGTGGGAGTTTTTTAATAGATCAGATGAGAACAGGCAGCTCTGTCCTTTGCACACACCTCCTATTCTCATTCCTGACCTCATTCCATGAGACCAGAGATCTTCTTATCAGACTCTTCTTATTTCCTAATCCTTCTGTGTTGAACAAGGCAAATCTTTCTCCCATAGTCTTCATGGATAACCTCTCTAGCAAATTCTTCTCAGAGATTGTTAAATATCTGGAGCATGAAATTGTGTGGAGACTTTTGAAACAGAAATTGAGCTGTAAACTCAGCACATGCATTATAGTCACATGCTATGTGATTAAACTGTTTGATGTCTGTAATAAGGAACAAGGTAAACTTCAGATTAAGACCAGAATTTTATGACTGTTAAAACCAAGAAGTTGAACAAGAAAATGTGGAATATTCCTTTGGAAAAACATCAGTTATTTTAACTACATGCATGTTTATTGTTGGTGCTTGTCATTACAACCACAGGATTGCAAAAATCGATTAATCAGAAACTGATTTTTATATCATGTTTTATTTTCAGTGTCTAGGGATTTTTAAAGATTTTTTTTCTTGGTATTTTGGACTTTTTTTCTGTTTAAATCTTAATCTGTCCCTTATCCCTATTTTTTGCCTTTTTTTTAGGAGAGTTTTCCTTGTCTCTGCACACACCATTGCCATGTCTTGCTTTGAAAGTGAACAATAGATATCTACTCTTCGAATACAACTTTATCAGCAGCTGTAGCTGCTTTTGAGCACATATCTTAGGGCGATACCATAAGTCTTTACTTACTAGTAAGAAAGTAATGTAGGACTTTGCCTTGGTCAAAATACATAGCATCTACTGTTTTTATCTAGTAGGGTTTTACACTGTGAGTGACCTAATATGTTTTTGAAAAGTCCAAATATTGGTAATCTTTAGCTTTCAAAGATTAGAAACATACAGTGTATTGCAACTGTTCACTCTAGAGAGTAGATACAGAAATATTATGAAAAAGAAAATTTAAGCTTTTTATCTTTTCTAGAAAATACACTTCTTCCCTTTGCTCTAATCTTCTGAAGCTCCTCTGCTTTATGTGATTTTTTAAAATAAAAATAACTGTCCATGTTTCAAAGGTCACTTGAATGAGTATTTTTTCCATGTATAAATTACCCTTCAGGTAACTTGCACCCCTTTAATCATCATGCAGATATTTTAATACTTTTGATAACTCTCACTGGTTAGATAGTCATTGTTATAGAGTACTGGAGATAGGGGAGAAAGAGAAATATCAGAGGAAGAATTTCATCATAATATGTGCACATGCATATAAATCACAATCCTGATGAACCAGGAGTCATTCTTTAGTTTGGTGAGGCTTTTTTGCTTTTTCAGAAATAAGCACAGTTTACCCACATGAAAACTCAATAAATCCTTAAGCTTTCTGTGCTGAATTTCATCAGCCTTCTAACCTGAACTGTCTGACCTCATAAAAATATTTCCCTCCCTGATTTTTTTTTTTTTTTTTTTTTTTTTTTTTTTTTTTTTTTGCCCTGTGCTTTTCCCTGTAGCCTTATCTCCATGTCCAAATTAATTTTGGGCATGTTCGCAGAGCTGATTGCAGGCAGAATTGAACTTTGTTCCCTCTGGGAGCCAGCTGGCTGGAGGCCAGCTCTGGCCACGTTGCAGTGCCTGAGCGGATGAGCTGTGCTTCTCAGCAAGTCCCATTAAATGCATCCAAGCACCAGGCAGGCAGGGTCACGGCTTGCAGTTCAGAGACAGCTTGTGCCTGCCCAGCTCAGAGCTTCAGCAAGGAGAGCTCATGCCTGTGTGTCATTCCCTGGGCAGAAAGACCTTTATCTGCCACAGTCTCCCTCCTTCTGGAGACTCGACAAGGAAGGCATTTAATAATCTTCTGTACTTACCTGTATTAGTTGTTATTTGAACCTCTTTCTTATATTGTAATGTCTGCCTTTTACTGGGGTTTCTTTTTGGCTTACCTGATCACACATCATTGAAACCTTTTAATATGGCTCATCATGTGCTTTGCTAATTAAAACTCATGTTCTGTTTTAACTTTTCTGCTTTTATCTTCCTGGCACAGAGAGGCTTATACTCACCCTTAGTAGCCAAAGCATTATTTTTTGCTTTTTCCATTATCTCTACTCCACATTTAGGTTGTACCTTTTTATCCTTCAGAAAAGCCTTGGTCATCTCTGCCTCCTAGCGAGCTGAAGTGACAACATTTCACAACACTGAAGATTATGTCCCCTTTCCCATATTCTGTTTAGTGCCCACACTGCCTTCACCACCAAAGTGCAAGTTTCAGTAAAAGTTAAAAGTGTCATTTCAACTAAATACTGAAAACAGTACGCTGGCCACACACAGCTTTTCATTTATTTGTGAAACAACAGAGTCCTCCTCTATGATCACTAACATGTAGTCGTGAATATATTGTATTTGTTCATAGCCTGTTGGGAAATGAATGAAATGCTGAAAGCGAATTTTGTGATTTTTCTCTGAGTCAGAAGATGGAATTTTTTTTTTAATCTCAGCTGTGATGGGAGTATATATAAGTTGTCAAGAGAAATCCTAAGTATGCATGAGGAGCTTTAATATGGATTTTGCAGCCAGTATGCCCACAACTGGAAGAGTTTCAGCAGGAGTGCTGCCTGAGCAGATACGGTTTCTATGTATTTAGTAACCCTCACTGCATACTTTTTTCAGAAGCTCAGCTTGAACCTATAAACAGAGGTTAACCTTCCTGTTAGCAGATAAATGATGTAGCAGTGCTTTTCTTCTTGAGCCTCTCTGGAGATACATTTCATGCCTCTGAGGAAGGACTGTTCTCCCTTCCTAAGTTTGTAAACTGTATATTTCAGTGGTGGTGACTTTTTGGTTTATATGAATAAAAATAAAAGTATTAAATTACTTTTATAGTTGCTTCTCCAAAATGTTGAGAGTACTGCAATTCATTCTTTAGGGGTTCATCTTTTTTCCCACTTGTGCTTATAAGTGCTTCTACTGGTCACTTTGATTTCAGTGGCACTGTGAAGGAATGGTTGATTGGAGAATTACATATTGTTTCTCCCTTACAAAGTACAAAACAGCTTGCAAAAAACACATCTTAGCCTTTGAAGTTAGCTTGTGATAGTTCCTTTTTTATCCTTTAGCTCCTTGCTGTTGCTTGATAAATAGCGAGTTCTAAATTGCTTCTATTAAATTTGATGCGTCAATGTTAAAATGCCAAGAGATTTTTCACAATATATATTTAATTTGACAATTGGTGTGAATGTGTCACCCTTCAGCCCTGTTGGTTTCCAGGTTAACATTAAAAAAATTTTGAAAGGAAATGGGCAGCAAAGAGGTTTGCATTTTTGTAGCTGGGAGATTTTTGAGAAAAAACAATAAGAAATAGAGAGTAAAGCAGAAGGTTTTCCTGAAGAAGCACTTGTATTTTGAAATACCAGTCAAACCAGTTCACACATTTAATGAGTTTCATTCAACTGCTCAAATATTATATAATTCTTTGTATCTGTGTGTATGTGTTTATATATAGATCAGTCACTCAGTCACAGAATATTCTGAGTTGGAAAGGACCCGCAGGGATCATCGAGTCCAACTCTTATGTGAATGGCCTGTACGGGGACGATGTGCTCTGTAAAAAATGCTATAATCATATACATTTTAACAAAAAGTTGCTATTTTAAAAATGAAGTCATTTGTATGAAAAAAGCCTATACAGTCTTATATTCTTCATTTGTTAGAAGTGAATTCCTTTAACAATACATTTAGCCCAGTTTTAATAAGTGTAGTGTTGAAGTAGTTTTTGGTACTTTATTGACTTTCCCTTAAAAAAAAACCCCATATTTTAAATCACAACTGGTAAACAATTATTAAAAAGTAGAATTTGATGTCTTTGTGAAAACAAGATGTTTTTAGTGGCAGTTTTAAACAAATAACACCCAGGAAAGAGTATTGAATATTAATCTATGAATGAAAACTCTCAAAGATCAAGAACTGAATGAACCTCAAAGGATCTTCTGTCTTTATACCTTCTAAATCTGATTCTCCAGGACATGTGAGAGATGTATTTCTAGGCAAGATGTAAAAGACAACCTCACTACCTAGCTGTGTGGATTTTGTTCCCCTAACTTTGAGAAAAAAAAAAAACCCCACTTTTTTTTTTTTCTTTTTCAATGTCGTTCTGACACTAGCATGATAAACAGATGTACAAATGTAATTTTCTGTTTTGATGCCGATTTCACAAATGTCAACTTAACAATATAATAGATGTACCAGAAATATAAATTGATTCTGAAAACCAGTAACAATCCAAGGACTGAATAATGCTTGCATTGTCTAACTTGAGTTTCCTGCTTCTTTGTTTTGTCTATAGACACCCTATTTTTGGCCATCAAATTGTTGGGAGCCGGAAAACACAGACTATGGTCAGTGTAGAAATATTTCATATTTCTTTTGGAAATTATGCATTATATTAATTAGTGCATCATTGCCATCTGTCTTGTTTCACCATCTCACTGTTTAAAACATAATTATATGTCATGTAATTCCTGTGCAAGAGCTGCTGATATTGAAATGAATGTGTTGTTACCTTTCTCAAAGTTTATCAGAAGTTTGTCAAAATCATATTTTGGAGCGGATCTGAGGAGAAAATAAAAAAACCCCAACCTCAAAATTCAAGACTCATCAAAACCTACCTTGGCATTTCCATCCTCTGTTTGCTCCAGCAAGTGTAATTCTTTACAGTGGGAGAATCTCAGTGAAGCAGAGGACAATTTATTGATGGTTGTGCAGTGTTATCAGATTGAGACCCAGAGATGTGCCTAGTTTAGAACTCCTATTTCTGATATACACCATGTGGAAAATTATTTATTACGAAAATGAATAGGGTTCTTACACGAACTGTATTAGAAAATACCATGTTTATTTGCCTGTGCCTTGGGGGTTTATTAATAAATTATATATTGTAATTACTGATGTGTACTTAGACAGCAAAATCTGAAGATAATAGGTAGTAACATATTAGGAAAAAATCTCATTAAAAAATTATAACAAAATTAGGTGCCTCTGTACATCAAATAATGGCCTAATTTTTATAGAAAGTGGATCTAAGAGCAACCTCCTTTTCATTCTAATCCAAACTGTGAGTACTGACCCCATCTGAAGACCAGGTCACTTATTTAGGTAACTGAGCATGTACATGATAGGTTATGTTTTCAAAACCTCAGATCATGAGTGTCTCTTTTTACAGCTTTTCAGAAATTTAGGTGAGTGTTCACTTGTAATTTAGATTCTATGCCCTTGGTATAGATGCCTTGGATAGATGATTCAAATAGATGCTTCCTTCGTTTTTGGAGCAGACAGAGTTTAATTTCAATTACATTGCCAAATAAAGCAATTTTAAGCTGAGACTCTCAGCAGAGCTGAGTGTCTTCAAGGTAGAGTTTGAAAATGTGACAGTTTCTTCATCCTATAGGAGTAGAAAAATGTTCGATTTTTTTACTGATATTTAAAGATGTCCAGGAAATAGTTATTGAAAGCTCCCGAGAAGGAAGGATTCTTACCACACGTGTGTGCTTAGCCACTCCGTATGAGGAAATTAGTCACTGAAGGAAAAATGACTGATGTACCATTTATTACTTCAGTATAGTCCCCTAATATGTTAAAGATCGGCAAGTAATTAACTATGTTTTAAGAGACATTAAGTTGTTCAGTTGTAATGTGTATCATGTTACCAGAGTGATATTAATAAATAATTATATGCTTAACATGTCTGAACTTGAGATCAGGCTGAGAAAGTTTCTATTAATATCCTTTAATCTAAAGTAGGAGACACTAAGTTTCCTGTCACAGCTGTTCAGTGGGTTGGTCAATGAATTATGAACCTTAGTCAGTAAATAGAAATCTTGTATAATCTGTCCAGGTTTTGTATGCCAGGAATACAGAATTAAACTTGGAATCAGTGTGTTCATCACACAGGAAGGTGCCTTTGTTGAACAGTAGATGTACTCATTTGAGAGCTTTTGAGATTTAAATATGTTTCAGTTGCTGGGTTAAGCTCTTTGGTTGCAGAGGGGAGAAGGAAGGGGAAGCAAACCCTTCAATCCTGCTATCTCATTGCTCCTTCCTTGTCGTGACCAAAAGGGCAATCCTGTGAGAAACAGACCCATAGCTTCCCCATGCAACAGGGCCAGAGCATTGCACTGGAGCTACGAGAGGTGGCTGTGTGTCACCAGAACTGGATAATGCTAGAGCATTTGCAGGAAAATAAACTTCTAAGGCACCTTTTCAATACTGTTCTTATTAGGTTAGCATCTACCGAGTCCCAGAAATTAGCATTTGCCCTGTAAACAACGGTGATCAGAGGAATACAGGAAAATCAAAATATTTATTCAAAATATTTAAGAAACCAAAACAAAGTAGGTTTGAAACATTTTGAGAATATTAAAGGATAAATTTCACCTCAAATATATGCCAAATAGGTCTGCAGATTTTCACAGTAATTGTTACTTCCTGGAAAATATAGTAAATAGAATTTATGTTATTACAGATATGCAAGTGCATTTCATACTTATCGTGCATTATGCTGCCATGCAGTGCTACCAATTTCATGGACTTGTCCTGAGCGAGATTGAAACTGCTCCCTCTAAAACTAATGACTGTGGCAGGCATTAGAAGTCTCTCAAGACTAGCAAAAAGTAAACTCTGTAATCTTCCTTGATCAAAGTTATCAACAAAGGAAATCACTTTCTTTGGCATTAACCTAATTTTACAAGCCTTTGAAAATACGCTAGAATTTTATTTTAATTTAAAAATTAATCCCATCCATTCATGTTTACTCATCCATAGCTGGGCTACTGTCCAGAATGTAGCACACTGCCAGGAAAATAATTTATCTTAAACAAGAAATTAAATGAGATTGAGATACTGTATGTTAGTTTATTACCAGAATTAACTAAGAAACAAATAATCCTTGCATATATGTATAATATGTTAATATCTTCTCTAAAATATAATTTGGTCTGTGTGAGCTTGTAATATCAAATATTTGCTTTAAAAAAATATTTTTCTGTAGAAAGTATAACTGAAAAAGACACACAAACAGAATCTTCCAATATGACAAAAAACCACAGGCACATTCTCATAATAAAGCTGTAGTGCACTGCTACATCATGGTGGCAAAACCAGGGCTTGGAATAATTTAATTTATGTCAAAATGGAAAATAGCCTTTTGATTGTAATTTCCAAAGTATTGGCTATGATCATTCTGAGGTTACTGAGAAACTGCTAATTTTCCTAAAGTGCTGAAAATCTCCCTTCTTTTTCTTGAAAATGATGCTTTAAGTGTTGTCAAGAGAGATTCCTCAAATTGCGAATGATTTTTACAAAGGCAGGTCCTTAAGTTCCATCTGTTGAAGTCCCATTTTAGTGCCATATGTCTTGGAGTCCACCCAGGCAGGACATGTTGTTCTTTGTAGAATACCATTGGTTTTAGTGTGATTATGTTAGTGAAAATAAGTAATAATAATAATAACAACTAGTATTACTAAGGGCAGTGTAGTTCAAATGACTTTGTTTTTCCTGTGAGTTAAGTCCTGAGTCCATGTTCCTGAGTTATGATTAAGTTTTGTGACAAATAGAATTGGATCTCAATTCAGGAAATCTGGCTCTTGAAATGAACACAGCTAGTGGCTGAGCATGTGACCTGCTTGTAATTATCTTCTCTTTTCTTACAGATATAATTTTGTAACTGACAGATTTTTTTTCTTTTTTTTTTTTTTCCTTTGGGCTTAATTTAACTTAATTGTGACAATGTAAGAAGCTTATAAGAATTTCAGATGTATAAAATACAAAGAATTAGTAGTTTTTACTCATTTTCACTTTTGCTGATGATTAGACTTAAAAGTATCTGTGACATATCAGACTTTTTCTTACAGTTGAATGCATATTAAAAAAAAAAGAAATATGCTCAAAGGAGAGAAAGAACAAAATTTAGAAAGTGCCACAGTCACTTACAGTCTTAAGGAGGTTTGTACTCATACTAAAAGACAAAAAGTCAACTGCATCTGTATAGTGGCAACAGGATGTTGTTCGAGCATTGTAATTTTTTTGTGTGCATTTCTCTCAAATGAGTTTAAAATGGAGGAGGACTGCAGAATATTGGTAAGTTATGGAGAACACAGTAAATAACTGATAATGCAACATGAGTTTAAGAGCACTTGACCATGTGATCTTTAAATTCTACTAAATGAGACTGGTTTTTTGTATACTCTAAGCAAATTCTCAAATTCTGCTGCTGTGAAGAAGGACAGGTTTTGAAAATGTAAAATATTTTCAGTAGCCTTCCAGGTAAAGTCATGTATTGCAAAGGCAATCTCCTAGGAAATTAGAGCAATCACCGGCTTTGGGAGAAGTCTTAATTAATTGCTCCCTTGAAAAGTGTAAGATACCTGTCTGGATAAAAGCTGCAGTTCTTTAAATAGTCATGACTTTGTTATCTATCCTGTGTTACAGTTAAATGAGGTAGCCATTTACTTCTGCTGTGTCAAAGCTGTTTCATTGTTATTCTCCAGCATTTTTAAGAAAGCACAAGACTTTCCTTACTAAATTTACTCAATGATCAGCTAACAAGTCAGTCTGAACAACACTTCCTTCCTAATGATACTTTCCTCTCACTTAAAAGTAAACTGACAGAGACTTGTGTTCTGCCTGTGCTGCTCTGTTCTGAACATGAGCCATTTCTCCTGGCTCATTTCCCTCCTCTCTCCCAAACTTACAGTAATGTTAAAAAGTACATAGTGTGCAAAAAGTAACTGCTATCATGTATCGTGTTTTTCACGTTGAAAATTTTTGTATCATTTTCTCTTTAGAGTCTATTGCCTACTTGTTTTACATGCTTAGCTTCCAATTCCTCTATGAAATTTTGAGTAGTCCAGGAATTTTCTCTCTCATTTGTCTTTCTGTACCCTTTACCATAGAGTGACTGCTTGGAAGGAGAATTATACACAGAATGCATTATATATTTTCTTTGCCCAAATGCACACGAAGGATTTCCTTGGCAACAGCTTATTAATAAGTGATTTGTGTTTGAGAAATACTGATCCCTATTGCTTGCCTGAACTCTGCTGGAGCACTGTGTGTGCTCAGCATCTCTGGAAATCCACCCATAACTATGAGTCAATAGCTTGGGGCAAAACTGGTAGCAGAGAAGCACTTTTGGTACAAATTGTCATGTATAAATAAAAAATTATTTGTTAAAATTCATGCCATGAGAATTTATGAAGAATGTGTAAATAGTTTCAGGAGAGCTCTGCCGTTCTATAATCTCAAATCTTGATTCTCAGTTCCCATTTTTTCAACAGCTGATGTCGGAGTATGTCAGCAATGACTCCTGCAAGCAATTCTTTTAAGTCCCTAATACAGATCCCTCTGTTAAGGATCTGTCTCTCAAAATTTTCTGGATTTCTAGGTGTAGTAAAAAACAGACTTTTCCCACCAGAGCTCAAGTAACATACTAAATTGTTGCCAAGACTGGGTTGTGACTCCTTGAGTGAATGACTTGCCTTTAGGAAGCTACATATACAGAATATGTTGACTAAGACTTTGGTGGCAGGACTAAGTGAGGAGTACAGTCTACCAAAAATAACAACCCCTAGAGAAAAATGTGGCTGGTGCCAGTGCTTGCTTTGCTTAAAATTTGATCTGGGTAGAACCAAATCAAATGAGCTTTCGGGAAGACGTTTACATTAGCAGAAAGGTGAAAGAGGTGACCTGCAGAATTTTTTCTCACTGAATTTGTATACCATTATATTTCTCTGCAGAGATACGTTATTCACTCATTGGAAGCTATCTCTGTCATATAAATGATGAAATTGAAGCCTCACTTCAACAAGCATGGCCTGAATTTTGTTCTGATCCTTGCTAGTTCTGACATTGACAAACCACTGCAATGAGGGCTCTGTAACCCAGAGGCATTTCCTGATAATGCTTTCGAGTCATCTCACCAATTCAGAGTTTTGTGCTTACCTGAAATATTCTTTCCATAAAAGTGTAACTTATTCTCATAATATGAGGAGCATGGAAAATGTGTTTGGCTGATGCCATTTGTATGCACACATAAGAAAGGGTAACTGATCCAAGTACATGTTTCTGCAGTACTGTTTTAAAAGCATTGATAATGTGCTTCTAGGTCCCCTATAAACAGAAATAAAATTTTGTATCAAAATTCTGAGACTCATAAACATAACTTGGAATTTTCCGAATTGCTTTCAAGTTACTATATTGAGTAAAGTAATTAGGTTTCATGGAATATCATGAGTTGCACAGGACACCCCAAGAATTTCACCATGTGCCTGAGAGTGTTGTCCAAATGCTGCTTAGACTGACAGTCTTGGTGCTGTGACCACTTCCCTGGGTAGGCTGTTCCAGTGCCCAACCACCCTCTGGGTGAAAAGCCTTTTTCTGACAGCCAGCCTAAACTTCCCCGGACACAACTTAAGGCCTTGTCACTGGTCACTACAGAGAGGAGATCAGTGCCTGCCCCTCCTCTTCCCCTGACAAGGAAGCTATGGACTGCAATGAGATCTCCCCTAAGTCTTCTCTTTTCTAGGCTGAAAAGCCAAGGGACCTCAGCCCCTCCTCATATGACTTCCTCTCATCCCATCACCACGAATGACCCAGATTAGAAAGGTGTGGAGGAAGCAATGGTGATGTGCTGCTGATCACAATGGCATATCCTCTCCAGCACCAGTGTCCCTGGAGCTGTATGCTCTGTGGCTATTTGAATGTTAACCCTAATGGAATCTTGGTGCTGAGGCTGAGGTCCCCCTCACCATGGGTGGTCTAGGTTAGAAGGGTGTGGAGACAGCGATGCTGGCATTCTGACATGCTCTACTTCTCATGTCTCTTCAAGCCCCGTTGTCCCTGAAGATGACTCTCTGACTCTGAAAATGTTACCATAATGGCAAATTGAAAGCATTATGGTGATATCAAGAAGAATGAAATAAATCAGTGGATGCAATTTTAAATTTTATTTGACAACTGGATATTCTTTGTCTGATCCTATAGTTCATGTATCTTCAGTGACCTTTCTTCCATACCCATTTTTGTCACCCTGCGGGATTTTGAAGGCCATCATCATCTGGACACTTCTGTGTGTTAGAGATGAATTTGCCTTTTTCTAGTTCTTGATCTCTTCGGTAGTTTGAAATTTGGTTTCTTTCTTGCCCTTGGTTTATGTAAGAAAGCCCTCTGCTCATGTAAATCTCTAATCAAATTGCTTTCCTGAAAAGTTATGGGAGAGAATAGGATCAAAGAGTAAAGCGCAGAGAAGGGGAGAAGTGTTTCCTAAGTTAGGGTTTTGACAGTTTGGAAGTTTAATGTACATAAAACTGATCATGGTCTTCCTTCTAACTTAATGGTATTAGCATTTATGAAGGAGTGTGGTTCTTTTATAGATACACAGGGCTCTGTGGTGACCCATTTGTCCACCCCAGAATTGTAATAATTTTTTGTAAGACTAAGTGAAACTCAATAGCTGTTGCTAAGGGCATTTTTTTTTTCTATTGACTAAAAGCAGAGGTGACCTAAAGATGGTATGAAATAGCCCTAGAAATCCCAATGTTTAAATAAGGGAGTTAATTTCATGCTTTACATCCTGCAGTCATGTTTCGTGCTGATTGTCCTGTAATTCCCCATCTGAAGCAGGCACTTGCATATAGAGGGAGAACTGTCTGCCCACAGGGCACTTTAAAACCCTTAGACCTTCCAGTACTTGCTGTTTTCTTTGCTCTTTAGATACCGATTAGGCTTATACACACTGACTCTGAAAACAGGATTTTGACTTGGGGAGTACGTTAATTTAACCTGGCCTCAGTGGAGATAAGGAGCGTTCACTGAAAGCACACCCACCGTCTGGGGTGAATCCATCTGTGACACCACTGGCACCGGGACAATTATGGAAGGAGTTCGTGTACCTGGTAGCGGGTGTGTAGGTGCCATAATCCATGGTCTTCAGAGGCCCAGTTGAACTTCCATTGAATTTAGCTGTGGCCTTTGCTCCACTGTGGCAAAAGGGCAGATTTAGCCCCTGTTCAGCAACAAAATAAAACTCCTCAGTGTAGGTTTTGGGTGAAAGTTCTGGGTTTGGTTTTTTGGGGTCTTTTGAGTAGGTGTGTATAATATAATGTGTACTCAGTCCAGTTTCTTGAGTCTACAGTGAAACCTGTCATAATCTCTATGATCTTATCTAAAGAAAAAATCTATAGAGGTTTCTTAGAAGCTTTCAATACAAGCGAACAGTCAAGAATAGGAAACAAAGGTATCTAACCATGAAAATGATTTTTTTGGGTGTAACAGTTTAAAAACTTGAAAGAGGGAAAACACAGGCATCCTCTTTATGCAACTCTGGCTTTGCAATCTCCTTTGAAACTCTTAGATTGCTCACATTTTGTGAATGCCTGAACAGAATTTTCAAGAGCTAGTAGACTGTTTTTACTGCACAGCTACTGAAGTGTGTTTCAATGCTGGTCTGTTGTTCAAATACCCATTTATAAACATCACTGACCATCTTTCATTATCAAATGTTACAAATTAATATGGCCTTTAAAATTATTGGTGAATCTGTTCTCTCTTGGTAATCAGTCACTTCTAAAGCACAAGCTATAGCTTCTAATATATAATTCAGTTTAGTAGAGGCAATTATGTTGATTGCAAAATCCATCAGAATACACTGGCCCTAAAAATAAGAATGTATATGTGCCATATTTAGCAAATTGAGGTTATTAATCAGACCCTGTTCCTTGCATATCATTCATCCCCATGGTGAGCATTTTTCAGCACCCTTGTCAGGGAGTGGCAGGAGCGAGCAGCTCTGCAAGGGAAGGTGAGCAAGAGCTGAGGTTGGCAACAGTGCAGGCAGGAGCAAGGCAGCAGCATGGGTAGGCTACAGGGCTGGTTCGAGATGCATCTACAACACAGCTCAAGCCTGTGCCAGGGGGAGTAGCTGGGCTTGAGCACAATTTCAGAGCACAGGCCTCAGTGGAGCCCCGAGATGGGCTGCTTGGTGCAATCACAGCTCCTTGGTGTATTGAGGGCCCTGAGCAGGACCTTTGTGGGATAGATCAATAGAAAACTATATACGGAAATAGAGGAGCTTTTAGTTGGAGACCCTTCCTGCAGGCTGAACTTACGGAGCTGTAAAAACACTGTCGACACATGGGATTAGAAAGGCAGACACTGTAATTCGCTGAAATTCTGGGAGATGCTGACTCTGCTTTGAAAGGGAAACTGATTGACATCCTCCAAGTCAGGCTACTGGACACGTGCAGTTACTTCATGTGTGATTTAGTGCAGAAAAGGAGTGGTGCCTGTGAAAGGTGGGAGTATCCATACTTCAAATATCATTCCCCTAAAATTCAGAAGAACAAAACCTCGTTACTCTGTATCTTCAAATGATCTGGCTGAAAACGAGGGTGATTTTCACATTCTTGCTTTCTAACATGCTACTGAATTTTTTACAGATAAGCCAAATAATATGATAGTGAGAGTATCAGCTGGTGAACACAAATTCCTGAGCTGCTGCCAGCTTTTCATGGCAGTACAGTTAGCTCTTAAATAGAGGCTCGAGCATGCACTTTTATAAGGAAGGAATTGTTAGCTCATAGCAATAGCAGTAAATGGAGTCAGAGTAGGAATGTCCCCCAGCACTGTTTTCTTCTACACTAGTGGATATGCTGCACTTTCCACAATACTAAATCTTCCTTGGGCATATTCTGCCTTATCCACGGTGGCACATAGAAACAGTTCTGACATAAGGAATCCGAGCCACAGGTGTTACTAGGCTCCTCGGAAGGGGAAGGGATCTGGATATTTCAGGTTAAAAAAGAGGGTCTGAGAGATGAACATGATTTTTTGAGTCTTGGCCAAGTTGTGCTCATAATGAAAACCAAACATCTTTATATGGACTGTTTACTATGGATTTGGAGCAAAGCGGGTCATTAAAAGAACCCTGCAGGGAAAATAACTGCAGTAGAGTTACACAGTGGAGACACGGTATTAAATTAATAAAGTGTCAAGCTAATTTGTCTCCTGGTGACCTGGTGGTTGTTTCTCCAGTGTTGAAATCTCTGTTATCTGAAGATACTTTTTTGATGAAACCTATCTTGACCGAAAGATGAGCAGTCAGCTACCTCTGAAACAACAATTTTTATAGGAGGTAGCAGGAAATATAATCCCAAAATTTGCCCGCAATGGAACTCAAGGAAGAGCTAAACTAACTAAAAGTGCCTGTATTGGGACTATGAGAATGCAGTTTAAAAGTCTTGATCCAGTGCAGGAACCGGCAGCTTGTTTTGTTTCTGTTCAGATGGTATTAGGTTGGTAGACAAAATTTGACCTCTGGAATTCTCAGAACTGTCTACACACTTATATAAAGTATGTATTTTATTGCTAATATTTACAAGGGTTTTAGGGATTTTTTTTTCTTGTTCAACAAAATAACCAATTTTGAAGGAAAAGAGGAAAATGCTTCACTGTAAAAAAAGCTTAATGACAAAGACCGTCTCTGTCCTCAAGAATCTCTTACCACTGTATTGGTTGTGAATGCAACCTAGGTACAAAAGGTCCAAAATTCATCCCCTCATCTTTTTGTGACGTTTCAGCATGCATGCCAATGCATTAGTATAAGTGTATAAGAGTATTAAAATGCATGAAAGCTATAGAAGCTGTCCGCTGTGTGTGACATGTATATATAGCTGTCTTTGTATATTTTGTAAACACAGAAACTGCTTTGGAACCAGAGGGTATATGGGGGTGCAGAGAATAGAGAAAGAGACCACGGCTTCTTATGAGAGTGGAAAGTGAAATATTATGAAAGAAAATAGACCAAATAACACATACAAAAAGAGGAGGGGAAGAAAGGACAAAAATTGCATTAAAATATAGCTTCATTTTATATCAAGTAGCACCTTTAATTGCAGGTAGAAGTGCTTGTAATCAGTTCATCTAAAAGAACATTCACTGGAGTGGGTTTGCATGCATTTGCTGGTGACTTGTCAGGAGTAAATATTTCTGTGAAATCTTAAATTATATTTGGGTTGACTACCTTAATACTCAAAGCTGTATCTAAAATGAGCACCTCCTTCTTCCTATCTGGGAAGAATTAAGTTCCTGTGTGAAGTTATTTCACAGAGGGGCTTTGCTCCTGTAGCAGACAAGCTGGCAGTCAGGGAGCAGGAGCATTCCTAAGCACAACCAGTAATTATGGGCCCCTTTTGCTGCTTATAGAGACAACGTATAAGTCAAGGATTTCTTACCTACACTGATCAAAAGATTCATCCATCTAACACATGAGCAGTGCTCTGAAGTAATGAAGTGGGTAAATATTGCACAATTAGGAATTCTCCTCCACTCATTGTCTCACTGGTGAGGGAAGCTGTATAATATTCAGAGTTGTTTCTGAAGTATTTGCTGCTAAATAAAGTCTATTGGAAATGTACTTCAGCATTTTATTACCGAAGATTCTGCTCTGTCTGAATGGAGGCAGAAGAGGTCTCCTGAAGGATTTTTGGATTTAGAAAATAAATGAAAGATTTTTTTTTTTTCTCGTATCTAATAGATGACACACTTTTTTCATATTTTGGTCTCATATTATTTTCTGGTTTAAATGTTGGTTATAGCAGACTAATCTGTATGAGACAAGAATTTTATCTGGAATTTTTTTTTAGCTAAAGTCTTCTTAGGTTGAAAGTTTGTGTTTTCTAAATATAGAGTAAAAATAAATAAAACCATGTATTCATGTTCTTAAAAACCTGTTTGACTGATACAGCAGCAGCTCCTGCTAAAACTCTTATGCATTATGGTTTATACACACACAGTTTGAATAATGTTTTGTCATTTTTCTTTAATGTGCTAGTTCCCTGGCCATTAAAAACTCTGACCTCAAGTACCTCATGAATTTTGCATATGATGTCTGTTGCATAAAGCAGATTTTATTATTATTTAATGAACTTCTGTATCTGATCCATCATTTCAGTTACAATACTGGTAGCATTGATCCCATATTTAAAGCTTTGTAGAACAAAGGGAGAAATCAAACCAAAAAAAGCTAGCTTTAAACCAGACATGAAGCCTTCGTTTCTGATCTGCTGTGTTTGTGAGATAGTAGCAAATTCTGTGTTATTTTTTTTCTTTTCCAGCTGTTTACCTCTGCAAGCGGACAATGCAAAACAAAGCAAGGCTAGAACTAGCAGACTATGAAGCTGTAAGTACTTGGCAAAAAGTAAATTTCTCTCCTAGGCCTAATGAGCCCATGAAATAATGTTAAGCATGAGAACTACAGGCATTATGTGTGAAAATTTATTAGTTATCCAGTTCTTCCAGCTTGTGGGTCCAACACTGCTGAGTAGTCTTAAATGGTGTTTGAGAGACTATAGTGAAGGCTAACTGGACAGATGTTGAGATTACAGTCCATCTCTAATCTTACTCTGCTCAGATGACCGTGCCAGGATCACAAATAACTTCACAAATCCCAGGTACACCATGAGTGTTTGGAAGCCATTTAAAGTTTGAACGAAGGATCTCTGACAACATTTCCAAAAGCTCTTGATAGATGTAGAAATATGAATCTCATTCTTTATAAGTGATGCTGACACTTGAGCCTTTTCCCATCAGCTAGATGAGAGGCAAAGAGGGTCAGACTAGAGGCGTTCCTACTCCCTGATGGTTGTGCTGTGCCTCAGGCAAGGTAAGAGGGGCCAGGAAGAGCCTGAAAAATAGGGAGTTTGATTAGGTGATGAGGATGGCATTCGATAAGGAGGGAGATGTCTTGAATTCCAACTCTACTCCCAAAAAGTTCCTGAATTTTTCATGAGCATGTCAACATAAAATTCTCAAACAGCCCTGGTGCTGAGCTGAAAGCTGTCCAGCTGTGCTGCTGTGACCTGATAGCAGGATAGTCAGCCAGGCCTCTCAACACACCAAAACTCCAGCCACAGCACCATGCTGATGCACTGTATTGCTTCTTCTGGCACAAGCTTGTTTTTCAGTGTACTGCGCTGTGGGGTGTGCATAATTTTATGCTTACATGCCTTAGAAAACTCCCATTCAGTGCACAATCCATGAGAGCCTTTACTGGTATTGACAAGATCTCTAGGAAGTCTGCTCTTCTCTTTCTGTAGTCTTCATTTTCAGTGAATATGGCACAGACATACATTTGCAATGCCTAGAAATATAGTAAAAACAACATATTTATTGTTAAGAAGACTGCATACTGCTGCTGTTTAAGCCAGGGAGAGATTGCAAAAGCTCTGCTGGACACAGTGAAAATGTTCCAGCATCAATGGAAGAAAGAATTTTGCCAAGATTTTATAAATGTTCTTCCTGTTAGTATTAGTAGGCTGGAGGATAGATACCATTTCCTGTACTGTATTGAAGAACTATAGTCTACGTTTATAAAAATGAGGATAGCTGTGGAGGTTTGGCTATACTACTGGAAATGGCAGCCAACGTTGTTCAGTGGAAACCATTTGCATAGATGACTGATGAGGAATTGTCATGTGGATCATCCAGTATGGAGATGACTGCTGTTATCTTTCATTATTACATACTTTCAAAACAAAGATGTTTCTTTGTACTATTCCAAAATTCCTAAGCCAGCACCCAATATATAAAAATGTTTCAGAAATCCCATACTCTGCTGCAGGATGCATCTACCCTTTTTATCAGTTTCAAAACTAAAATAGTCAAGGCATTCAAAAGTATTCCATCTCAGTTGGTGTTAAGAAAAAACTTTATATCAGATAAGTAAGGTCCATTTACACTGACACAAATATCATGACTTGTATTATATCTTGGTGGGGGAAAGGCAAGGGGAGGAGGGAAAGATAAAGCCAGAAGCTATTAAAGAATAGATAACTTGTAACCTAACCCAGTAAAATTGTGGTGTATTTTCAGGAGAGTTTGGCCAGGCTACAACGAGCATTTGCTCGAAAGTGGGAGTTTATTTTTATGCAAGCTGAAGCACAAGCAAAGTAAGTTCCTTTGGAGATGAGCAGTTTTCATTTTGCATGCTTTTGGAAGGGGGGGAAAGTGGTTGGACACTTTTTATGTTTAAAATTACTGTCATCAACACTGTTTCTTTTAAATACCCTATGACATTGACAGGGTTGACAAGAAGAGAGACAAGATAGAGAGGAAGATTCTTGACAGTCAGGAGCGAGCATTTTGGGATGTGCACCGTCCGGTGGTGAGTGCTGGTGGGGCTGCTGGGTCTGTAAGCAGGGCCACTGATAAATGTCAGCCATTGTGGAGCTTTGGGGTAGCCTGGGGACGAGTAAAAGAGCAGCAGGGGGGGCTTGCTCCTTTTTTTTTAGGATCTAGAGTTTGTATGAATCTGTTACTGTAGACTGCAGATGTGTGTGTATCCAATTCACAATTTTCAGTGAATAGATGTGTTGTGCCTGATTTCTTGAATCAGATGGTACCTGTCTTTGACTATTATCATCTCAAAGGTTTCCTGAGGTATGAGTCACACAACTAAAATTACCAGCATAACTAAAAATACCCTTAAATAAGTCTGACTTCTTTTTTTCAGTCTGCTTTTTTGCTTGCTAAGCCTTTCAACTTCACTCTAGTTGTGTTTCCAAGCTATTTTTGAAGTACATAATGATTAGATATCGGCTTTGAGCTATGGGAGTCACACACTGTCTAAACAAGATTTATCTGAGTTCTTTGTCAAAGTCCATCTGAAACCAAACTTTAAAAAAAGAATGGTTCTTACATAGTCAACTACCTTGAGTGCTACAATTGTGAGAATGTCAATTCTTACAATAATTCCAATTAAACGGTACTTTTTTTTTTTTTTTTTTTTTTTTTTTTTTTTTTTTTTTTCTAGGATAGTCTGGTTTTTCNTTCTTTTTCTTTTTTTTTTTTTTACTGTTTTTTTTTTTTTTTTTTTTTTTTTTTTCTTTACTACAGAGTAATATCAGTTTCCCTTACCTAGAGTTAAACTTTCATTTTCTGTGCGTGGGGTTTGGTATTATTACCAATGAAATCATACATGGACTACATCATTTTCTCTGACACTGGGAACAGCTGCTTTTAGTGGGGGAGGTAAAATTAGGTGATGATATGTGTAGAAGAGTAGAATGCAATGAGAAAGTTTAAATAAAAAATAATAAACTTGAACATGGTCAGCTTACATTTGTGAGTGTGGAACCGAAGTGGTCGTAGAAGAAAGGCATTTTTAGGTAGGATTTAGAATGTCAGGTAGAGAAAATAATTTGATGTGAAATATTCCAACCACAGGCAATAGATGCAAGAAGACTGGAACATTATTGTCTAATTGCTCACATAAAATAAGGAAGGAGAGCAGAAAGCAATTTTCCATCTGATGTAGATTGGAGCTATATAGGGAATAGACACAAAGTATCTGTGGACCTGAGACCTGTGAAAGTGCAGAGAGCTTTTATATTTGCTGCAGAAATGGATCTAAAGCTTTTGAATCTGAGAACGAGATGTAATTTTCAGGTTTGGAAGAGATGAATTGTTGAAGCTTCAAGAGAGTTAAAGGGACCACGACAAGAGGAAATTGAATCTGATTAAGGGCTTTGGCTGAACTGTGGATAAATCTGCCTGGTCCAGCAGATGTTTTTAATCTGGCTGTAAACATGCCTAGGAAATATCAGAGGCAAAAGACTGGCTTACAGTCAGCAGTGTAGGCTCCTGGCTTTAGAAGATATAAATAGATGAATGGAGAAGTTCACAATTTGGCTAAACTGCTCTTCTCAAGAGTCATTGAAATAATATTTTTGAAAACATTGTTATGAATTTACTGTCATAGTAAAAGCCAGAAGCTTCTTTTGAAAAGAACAAAAGATAAAACACAGACTGAAAAGAGGAAGGTGATGCTAGAGCTAATTGCAATTTGTAGTGGCTTTTCAAGCCCCCCAAAGGCCTCCCAAAAACTTATAGAAATGCTGCTGCATCTCTGGAGAGCTAAATTTTTTTAACTGTTTTCAAAGGTAATATTTGGATGAGAATCTGTGTATAATGCTTATTTTTAATTACAGTTTTCCACCTTTTGATAAAAGTTCAGAGGCTAGGGGTAGTGACAACATAGTTCAAAATCTACCCCAATATAATTTTTTTTTTCTGAAAATGAGTTTTGAGGATCAGATGTTTCATTATTTTTATTTGGTTGGTTCGTTGGATTTAAGGTGAGTAAATAAATATTTTTTCAAGGTATTCTTGCAGGTGTCCTGGTCCTTAGTTGCTTTATTGCTTTATTTGTTACCTACCCAGCTACAATGCTGATACAGAAGCTTTTCATGTAAAATATAATCTATGAATATCACGTTTGCATTTGATTTCAACTTTAAGTTGATGAAAGGGGCAGAAGGGGGAAGCAAGCCGTCATTCCTAAAGGACACTGCAGCAGTGCACTAGGAATGGGAGGCATGAGAAGAGAACAGTTATATGGCAGTGAAACCAGGAGAGTGGCAATGCAGAAAAAGAGCATGATTTGGGTATCAGAAATGTCACTGTGACTCATAAGTTTAAAATAAAAGAAATGAACCAAGGTTTGACATGTAAAGAGGATTTGGCTCAAAAGAACACTGTTGTTTCATAGTTCCCAAGTCGAAGTCAACCCTGCAGGTGATTAAAGAAGTTCTAGAAGATTTATGCCACAGTCTGTGGGACAGACAAATTCTTGAAAGCCATTATGACTGTTAATTTTGATTGGCTGGCCCATAATTTTTTCCTAGGTTTTCAGACTCAGATGATGCTTGGAGATCAGCTAGAGAAATTGGATTTGGAAAGTTTTATTCAAATAATCATCTATTCCTCTATTTTCTTCTGAGAGACAGTTAAGAGAACAGCTTTGTTATCTCACTGTTTAGTTTCCATTCCAATATTTATTTAATTGCAGTTTCCCTGTGGGGGTGGTTTTGGTTTTTTTTGTTTGTTTTTTGGGGGAGAATGAGAGTTGTTATGTGTATTTCAGGGTATGTGGAGTGCAGTCTTGGTAATTTCTATAAATCCCAATTTCTGCTTTATGTGGAAAGATTGTAACTTGCAGTTAAAAAGAGTATGGCTGAGCTTCAGCCGTAGATACTGCAGCCTGCAGAGACATTCCCAAACAAGTTTTAATTTTACTAGTTCAGATACCAGCCATAGTAGAACCACGGAAATTTGTGTCAGGGAGAGCTGTATGAACTCCCTTGCAATCCTGAGCAGCAGACCCAGGATGAAGTCCCTGCTGTTATTTCTAAGGTAGAGCCAGTATCTGGCATAGGTCTGAGATTAGTATTATTCACACATAGTGATGCATTTCTCTTTTTGATGGCAGAGTAAACATATATTAAAAGTCTTTCTCTTCTTTCCACCTGCCTAGAAAGTGTATTATTTTCATAATTTTGAAACTTCTATTGATAATAGACTGTGGAAATAAGCAAAAATTGGTTAGGAGGATTAAGGTGTTAGTCAAAAACAATAACAAATCAAGCTAAATTGGGGAAGTGAGTTACTTCCAGAGAAAGAAATTGAGAAGCTGCTTTTGTTCAAAAAGAAATGTCATGCTCCGTATTAAAGTCTTTGAAAGAGAACTTGTTTCAGCTTTCCTGAATTATTATCTCTTTTTAAACCCCATAATCTTATACTTCGTTAAAAAGGGACAAACAAGTACTAAAGCAGTAAATCCTCTGAAACATTCTCAAACCCACGCCAAATATAGTCAGAGCAAAGTAGCCGTGGCTTGCTGTAAAATTAACTCTTTTAGGTAACAAGCAAGATGGCTGATGTCTTGCTGCTACAAATGATTCACTTTGCTTCCTGAGTTATGAATTCCTGCAATAAAAAAGGCCTTTTGGATACTTGCTGAGATTCAGATTAATTCAGAAGATAATGAGGGAAGTATCCTTTTCTTCCGTATCTTTTTCTTCTGGAAAAAAGTCACCTGTGTACTTAGTAACTGTAATAAGTTAAAAAAATAATTCCTTTTCTCCAGTGCATCTCTGACCTTTGCCATCAGTCAGGGTGTTGGTTGTATTACAGTCACATTTAGCAGGTTTGTGCGCAGTTGTTTTTAAAATGAAGATGGGAAATGCGTAACATTCCTTCGTGTGTTCCTCTCCAGATTTTAAACACTGGCAATGGTTTAGTCATAGTATGATTTGATAAAGCATGAGCATGAGTCAAAGTGTGAGCCAGTTCTTCCACTCTGCCATTTATAACTTGGTTAAACCCAATCCACAGGACTTCTCTTCCCATTGCCATTACTGGTTTGCTGAATTATGGTGATTATTTTGGTTCTTTGGGAAAAAAAAAGGATATAAAATATTGATAAGGGTCAGACTTGATGACCTTAAAGGTCTATTCCAACCTAGATGATTCTATGATTTTATGAAAAACAACAGCAATATTAGCGTGATTTAATACAGCACAGCAAATTATCTGAGGTCAGTATGTCTAGTAAGGACAGCAGTAATATAGGGTGGGTTTAAGATAATGTTGTTGTAAAATTCAGAAATATGTATCATTTTTGGATTTGGGTGTTTCTTGCCATTGTATCTTAGCACCGAACTAGGAAAAAAGTGTTCTTCAAGTTTTTAAACTTTGTCACATGTCCCACACCTTTTGCTTCTCTCTCTTTTTATGAGATTCTATGTCCATTAATTTAATTTTCTCTGTTCATATTTTTAAATTGTATTTTATGTGATCTGAACATGACCCTTGACATCTGACCTATATGCAAAATGCATATTGGTTAATGTAACATTACCAGGTGTTGAGGGCTAGGTAGTGAGTTCTTTTGTATCTTCATGATTTTTTCATCCTGTCCTTCAAGATCAGCCTCAGAGGCTTGTCAAAACACTGAATTTACCTTGGATAAGATGGTGCACGCCTGCACGCATTTCACACTCACCGTTAGACTTTTCTGGGCCAGGCACTTGTTTAGCCAGAGAACACTGCTTTCTGCTTTATCATAATATTTTCAGAAAATTTTTAAACATCTTCAGAAAGCAATTGTGAATCATGCCATCCAGCTTCTCTAGTGATATATATACACATAATTTTCATATGTTCTTTTGCACCTGTTTGACCATATATCCTTACAAGGGAGTTACCTCTACAGCAGGCAGGGAATGCAGCCAAACCAGCAATTGTCACTCTCAGGTAGTTGCCCTTCTGGTAATGAAACAAAACCTTGTACGGTATTTTAATTACAAAAAATGGTTATAATGTTTATGATCCATACTTGCATGTAGTTGAGGCACATATTTATAAACATTTTACCTGGCCTACTAACTTATACCTTTGTGGAAGATTTTGTACTCACATTATCTAGCATTTTTGTTTAGTCTAATACTTGAGTAAAGGTGGGGCAGATGGTGAAAGAGAAGCCAAGTTTCTTGCAACAGTGCAACAAAAAAATTTTTGGAAGTTAAAACTGAGACGTCACAAGTTGTGAAATAGTTAATTGATGAGATGGTGGAAGGACACAGAAAAAGGGTATGAAAACACGGTTTTGAGTAAGACCCAGTTCTGTGTGAAACTAGGAAAATAACCTGAAGAAGTAAGTATAAGGATTTTTTTTGTAAGTGCAGTGTTTATACATTGATCTTTGCGTCTGTGGGAATTAAATTTGCTGCTTTAATCCAAAGCATTTTGTCAAGGATCTTCTTATAAGTCAAAAGGCATATAATCAATTTATAAATGTCACCTATATTTGCCATCAACATTTTCAGAGATGTGTCAGACTTTTCTGATGCTACTTCTTTTCAAGTGAATAACCTAAATTTCTTCTGTATGGAATTTGCAAAACACCAGTTTCCTGCTTTTTGGGGTAAAAAAAAATTGACAATGCAATAATGAATCTGCATATTTAGCACAGGGGTAACAAAACAGATAAATTTAACAAGTTCCCTTGTGCAACGGTGTTGCAAATACTCGAATCTTCACATATGTGAAAATCATTTTAATACAGCCTTAAGTAAAATTAATACTACTGAAACACTGCTTGAAAAAGTTCAACGGATCTGATTTCTGTGCAACAATTTCTGTTTCTGAAAACCAGTCACTACAAACCTGAAATGGCATATCATAAATTAAAACTAATTCGAAATTAAATCAGCTTGCAAAAAAAATTAAGCATAGAACTTCAGTGCGGTAGTATTTTCTTTGGTACAGCTTCTTGTTTAATTTCATATGACTTGTCTCAAGAATTAAATTCTAACATCCTTTTTTTATGTATTTTGCATATTATGTGATTCTGTGACACACAGACTACTAATTTTTTTTTAAAAAACAATGATTAAATCTTGTTCTCTTAAGGTGAAAGCCCAGCTTTCAACAAGATCTGTCCTGAATCAACAAAGTATGTGAGAACATGAGGATCCCTGTCATGGTCCAAGATGTTCTATCTCCTATGGATTCATTTTATTGTTTCATTTATTAGTATTATATTCCTTGAAAATTTCTCTGTGTCTCTCTTTCTCCTGTTTCAAACAGGTCTTTCATTTGCACAGACAGTAGCATTCCTTGTGTATCTGATACTACTCAGGGAAAAGATCTAAACTCTAGTTTGAAAAGACAAATAAGTATAAAGTGGAAATTGGTGCGGTGTAGGTTTCTTTGTTTTGGAAAGACACTAAAACTCTTTGAAATTTTAAGTGATCCTAAAGTCTATGCTAAGTGAGACTTCCCAGCTCTTAGTTTGAAAATCATCTGAGTTTTACCTTGCTGCAGGCATAATTAAAGTTTGATCACAATAATTGATCAAATGTCTCTTTGTCTGATGGCATTTGAACCTCATTCGTCTTGTCCAAACAAGAGAAACAACTCATAGTTGAACTTTATCCATTAATTGCACACTTTTCTGTGTTTTGATTAGGTCCATTGCCGAACAGTGGAATTACTGTTATTTTAGTAGTAGTCAGTGATCTTCAAATCAATCCTTGAATAAAGGATGTATTGATTTTACTAATTGGTCCAATGGCAAATTTTCTGTCCTCCATGTGGGGCTCTCCATAGTATGTTTAACTTATGCATAAATGAAAAATTCATTATTTCTCCATCAATGTCTTTCTAGCATATGACACAATAAAGTTTATTGCTCATCTATTTTACTTTAACAAATAAGTCTGTAACTTTTTATTATTTATCTCTGTTCTTTAATGAGTCAAAATAAATTTAGCTATTGAGGACATGTATTGAGCATTTAAATTCATTCTATGCTATCTGCATAATTCTCTAGTAAAACCTTCAACAGAAGAGAACACTTAATCCTAACGAAGTTTTTATTAATTCTTATGAATTAAGACAAGCCCTTTCTTTGAAGGAAGCAGCTCAGTAAGACTTTACATTGAACATTCTGTGGCCTGAAATGTCAGTCCAATAAATGAATACGAAAAAATGAAAAGCTTTTATTTACTTAATTAAAAGCCAGTAGGTTTTACATTATTTTCAGCTGACAGTTGGTTTTAGCAGTTAAGCTGTGCACAACTAATTTGTTTCCATTATACTACTTGACTGTAGATCACTATTTTCAGGTATATTTGCAGCATATTGACAGATGTATTGCATGTTTTAAAAATAGATTTGTATTAAGAAATATAAACAAATTTGAGGTTATTCTATGCAAGTCCAGTTCCAGGTTTTATTCACTTACTTCAGTGTCACACAGAATCCATACACTGCAATTATTTACCCTATCTTGAGTTCCAAAAAGGTAGTATTTAGAAGCATAACACATCTCATACATAATGAAAAGACTGTGGATATTGAAAATATTTAATGAGTCGGTAGAACAAGCAGGTTTTAATAACTTTTCCCTGATTGTCTGCCAAATTTATGAGGCCTCTAGAAATAAAATATGAATTGTGCTTGTATAGACTCTATACTTGAGAACAATCTTGGGATGTGCTTCCTAAAAATTGTGTTTCATAGATGGTAATTGAAAGTTACAGCTCTACTTCTCAGAGGAGGTAATTTCTAACAGACAAGAGTCCATAGAAAAAGCTAGGAGCTAATTTTAGAAGTTTGGTCTGGAGTTGTAGCGAGGTGAAGTCTTGATAGGAGTTCTTTCCAAAGTAGTCATCAAACTTACATACTTACAACAATTTACATTTGTGGTTGCCATGGCCATTGGACTGTTTTCCAAATATTAGTCTCTCTGCATTTGCTTCTTATTAGAACTATAATGCAAGTGGGGACCTCCATAAAAGCACCATGACTTAACAGCAGGTAGTGGAAGTCCAGTCACAGTGCTTGTTTGTCAGTCACACAATTGAATCAAAAGGGCATGTTTTCAGAGACAGTTGTGCTAAAATGAATTGTGCAGAAGTTTGGGCTATGGTACTACTACAAGTGGCATATAATATGATAATAGAATATTTTGTAGTACTGTAAGTGTATATGAAACTCTAAGTACTATTACATTATATACTACAATCATTAAGTACCTAGACCCATCCAATTTAGTTTAGAGCTTGTAGTTATGGGATTATGCTATGTAATGAAAAAAAAATCCACCACTTGTGTCCTAATACTTAAACTTGGCATAATATTTTTCCTCTTTCTTCAGACATCTGCTGATTTACTGGGGATCTTGTTAGTAGAGGTGTTGTCGAGTCCCAGTGTTCATACGCTTGATTTCTCAGAGTTATTTCCGCAGAACTGCTGAACCAAATGGAAATAGTAATTAAAACATACACTTTTAGATTAGTTACACCTATCTGATTGTAAATTAACCCCATGATTAGGTTCTGCAGTTTTAAGTAACAGTATCTTTTTCTAACCAAAAGGAAGTGGTTCCTGTAGCCCAGTCCTCATGATCACTGGTTTGTCTTTGCTGCCTTGGGTGGTATAACCAGCAGAGGCTGGTGAGATCTCCCCTAGCCGCGCTATCAGTACATAGTCCTACATATTTGCAGGTTCTGGCAACTGTGTCTTCTGGGTTTTTTTTTTCATCACTTAGTCGAGGTTCATTGATCTCTAATTAAAAAGTGAGCTACATTTTAAAAAGCTGCATCCGCATTTTCTGAAATTTGTATCTGAATTTGAAATTTTGCTGTCCTTTGACTGGCCCTTAATATAACAGCTGCTCTTCCAAATCCTGTCAAAAGACCTGACCACTTGTACTCAGTATGTATGGAATGTTCCTCTGAGACTTTCTATTGCACCAGCAAAGTTATTAATAGTGCAGCTCTTCCACTGGCAAAACCTCTTTATTCCTTGACCCCGAAGTGTGTAAAATGAGGTAAAATCCCAAAATACCCTGATAAACGTTACCTAAACCTCAACTTTTCCTTGTAAGCCTCAGTGGGTTCTGCACACTTGAATAACTTCCATCTCAGTGAAATGAAAAATTGGTGCATTGCAGGAGAATGTACGCTGTGTTTTTCTTTATGAGAGCCTCAGTTTTAGCCATTACTGACAACTTACTCAATATAGGATTTTAATGTCTCCTTTGATGCTAGACTATGTATAAGAAAAAACAATCTTTCCCACATAACCAGAGTCAAACTGGGTATTTTTCCAGCTAGTAACTCCTTTGATTTTTTCCAGCTGAGTGCTACTGATTTTTTTTTTTTTGCCTCATTTCTTTATTTTTTAGTCTTCCATTTTTTTTATAATCTTCTCCCCTTGATTTTTAACTATGCACTGTTCAGATAGATGCACAAGTAAACTGGAATAGAAAACCTACAAATAAAAATGAACTCTGGTATTCTGCTTATCACTCGCTGCCTAATTAGCTTCTTTTCTCTACTTTAGAAAGTGAGTGATATGAATAGTTACTGTTGAAGGTTAGAACACTTAGAAAAATGACAGGAATAGCAGCAATGACAGAAATAGCAGAATAGATTGTTGCAGAAGCCAACTCTAGCATCTGACACTCAGGAAATTTCAAATTTTAAGCTTACTTTTTTGTGATAATCTATTTCACATACTGTAAAAGATGTATTTCAATCTCCACTATTTTTTTATGTTTGTGTGTCTGACTTCATCTTTTGCAGTGAAAAACCTGTCACGTTTGTACCCAGGTCCATAATTTACATTTAAAGTCTTTATATTCTGAAAGCCTGGGAGTCCTGAAATTTAGTATTTTGCAATTAAACTTAACAAGTTAGCCCACGCCTGAAAAACAAATAAAATATATGTATTTCACAGTGTACTGACACTGAAATGCAATGAAATTGCAAAAGGTATGTGAATCAATCTGCCTAAATATTTACTGCTTTAATGAACTCTGAATTTATGGGTGTGCATATTGAAATGAGGTAATTATTTTAAATAGCACCTATGTATTTTTAGCTAAAGAGAGTGTGAAATTACATTTCCTTAAATCAACCCGAGGTTTGTTTGTATGGGTTGAGCACACACCACAGGCTGCTACAGGGCAGGGGCAGCAGCAAGGAAGCAAATACCAGTCTTATTTCCACTCTGCTGCTGTTGTGGGTGGGGAAGGCAGAGAGATGAATTTCACACCAATGTCAATACTTGATTGGAGTGTTCTATAAAGTGGATTATTTGAATTTCACTCCCTGCAGCTTGTGCAGAGTAGGCTGCACCACAGAAGTGTAGGCTGAGAGGGACCTCTGGAGGTCTTCTAATTCAACCTCTTGCTCAAACCAGGGCTAACTTCTGAGGTCAGTCAGGTTGTCCAGGCACTTGGGTTAAACAAGCTTTGAAAATCACCAAGGATGGTGATTCCATAAGCATTCCAGAGGCATTCCATAGCCTCTCTTACTTTTCTTGTGAAGTATGTTTCTTTATAGGTGACTGGAAATTCCTTTACTGCAATTTCAAATTACTGTCTCCTGTCCTCCCACAGTGCACCCTTGGAAAAGGTCTATCTCTCTAAGCCCCCCTGTAGGCACAAAAGACAATGGTTAGCTCTCCCCTTTGGCAAGCATAAAAAAAGTCTGTTCCTCCACTGGATTTTCCCATTTGGAATATATTTCTTGTGTTGTTTGTGGGACTCAAAAGTAGCCGTGGTGTTCCAGAAGTTTCCTTGTGGTGCTGAGTAGAAAGAAATAAACGCTTTGCCTGCTGGCTAAGCTACTGCTAATGCAGCTGGGTATGTGGTTTGTCTGCATTGCTGCAAAGAGATACTGCTGACTCACGTTCAGCTTCTCCTTCAGATCGTTTCTTACACAGCAGCAATACAGACAGACAGTTCCCAGCCTATCGGAATGCACGAGCTTATTCCCTCCCACGTACAGGGGTATATTTGTCTCAGATACAAGAAAACTTCTGGTTATTTTGGCTTAAGTAGATTCACAGTTAAATTGCCATCTTCTTTGGGGAAAAAAAAAGACATCAAAACTTCAGCTGACCTAATTATAAGTATTAATTTACTCTCTGTTGAGCGTTTTTCACTTTTTAGAATTACAAGTACATCATAGCAAAAAGATTTTTATACAAAAAAGACATTGACAGCAGTTGATTTGGGCTATGTGGCCAGGCAATAAAAAGAGCACTTGGAGTGTGCAACTTTGTGCAGCAAGCAGACTATCAATCCTCCATACTCTGCACTACTTGGCTGGAAATATACCATGGCTCAGGCATGCCATTTTATGTAAATAATTAATTCTTCCAAAGAGTTGTTACAGGTTTCATAAAATTAATACATTGTAGCACTATTACAAGGGCTTAATTAACTAATTCACTGTTGCCACAGTTATCAGGGAAAGAATATTAATATCAACTGGATTTTTTTAACTCAGCACACTCTCAGATGGTTGCTTCAAATGCCGGCAATAGCCAGATCAAAGCATGTACGTTCTGGTACCTCCTCTGCTTGCAGACAAGACTTCTTCCTTCCTTTGTGTTTCTTAGCAGAACCGTGGTATGCATCCTCCTACAGCAGCTGTAGAAAGTGGTGCTGCTTGGGATTCATACTGACGTTGTTATCCAATAACTGAAGTAGGGATTAAAATTCCTCTGTATGTGGTTTTTTTATATTATTTGTCTGTATCCGTTTATATCAACAGTGAATTTATCACGATTGGACTGACATGTCCTTTGATGTAAATTAATACAAAGGCATTTGTACTTTGAGATAAGGACATGCTAATAGATGGATGAAAAAAACTAAGTGGATGTATGACAGTTTTTCACCCAGATACTTAAAAATTGATGAGGACCAAATTCTGCCCTGGTTATGATCTTGCTGTATGATAATTTCAACAAGGTTACAAGGCTTTCCTCTGCGTGTGTTGAGGGGAAATTGTTTTCACACAGAATATTACTCCTGAAAGAAATAAGCATTCTATTTACACATATAGAAGAGTTCTCAAGTCTTCCAGGAAATCTGTTTGAAAACTATTTACAGTATTAGTATGCAAATTATATACCACACACTAAATAGGAATCTTGCAGCAGAGCACTCTGAGAGGCATCTCACTATTTGAACTATGGTAGTCCAGTTAAAAAAAACAACACAAAAAAGAAAACACAGCTGGATATAATTGTATTCAAACACATACTTATTATGTTAATGAGGGCATACAAATAAAATTAAATGTTGTCCAGCAAAGGTTTTCCCACAAAGACTGAGTTTAGCAAAATGTTCATATAATGCAACTTTTTGTGTTTATTATAATTGAAAAGATGTTTGATATTTATTCCTAAATACTGACAAATGAAATTTGGCACCACCAGAGAAACAATAAAACCCATCTCGTATCAAGTATCATTTAATATATATACTTCCGTTGAGAAGAAAACATAAATTGTGGCCCAAGCTACATTAGGTACTTCCAGTCATATAATTTAAATCAAGTTATGAGAATGGTATTGTGTAGAGGTAATGATATATGTCTTAAACTCCTACTGTTACCCCAGGTTGTCAGAGTAGTTGATACACCCTTTAGCCACCTCCCTTTCTGCACTTAAGCTTCCGGATGCTTCCCTGCCTCTCCCTTCCTGGGGCTGCTCTCCTGTCAGCTTCTCTTCAGTCCCACCTTGGTCCAGTTTCTCCCCACACAGCCTCTCCTGTGTGCCCCTGCCAGAGCAGCTTTACTTCAGCGTGAGAGGTTTAAACAGCCGGGTGTCAGTAAACCCACTAGGTGCTGTAGAAAGTCAGTACTGCGTTCGGCCTCTTTGCAAACAGCAAAAGCTTTGCCCTAATTTCATTTCTAAAAATCTCCCAGAATTTCTTGTATCCCTTGCATCAATCTGCACAATTATGGCATGTAAGTTACCCAGGCAAGTTGCAAGATCTGTCCGTACCAATTTACTGCTGGTGGGCTTGAAATCTTTAAAAATAAGAGGTTTAAGATGAGGTTTATGCCTTTTTTATTTTTTTTCCCTCTCCATTTTTAGGACATTCTTTTAACAAACTGTAACTGAAAACTGAACAAATAACAGTTTGTGCCTTATGTAAGTGTGCCTGTTATTTAAATTGTTACATTCAAAGGCTGTAGATATTGTTAAAGCCCCTGTCTTCTTCACTGCCAGCTGCTGCTGTAATCCTAAAGTAGATGCACTGGGGTTTTTTAAACTTTATATCTCAGTATACTGCCCTGGGAAATTGCTTTCTGCTTTTAAATTGACCATCATGCAGAACTCTGTATTTTTCAACCTTTGTCTTTGAGAGCTGCAAGTTATTTTTTAAGTTTAAAACCACCGATTTTTCTTCAGAAGCACAAAGGGTATCTTCCCAATTCTAGTGTGTCAGATGCAATCTTAAGAATATTATCTGTTTTTATTGTTAGCACTGAGGAACCTTTTCTACTGCAAATGTAATATGATCAAAGGCATACTAATTTATTACTTTAAAATAGAAACATATTTATTTATTAATTTAAAAAAAACCATACTGGATTAAAAAAAAATCATTCTGTTGTTTAGAATATTTTCCAGAGGCAAAGTACCATTGCTCTGTTTAATGAAAGCTATTGTTTTTCTTAGCTCTGCCTATATAAGCAGTTTTTAAAACTTTGTCTTTGAAAATTTAGTCACATTTTACATTATGATAAGAAGACAGAGGTTGTATCATTAGTGTGATAATAAGTCCATCTTGGCTATTGGGCAAGTAAATTCAATATCTAGCTACTCCCATTAAAAAAACCCCAACCTACTTTCACTAAAATCTGCTCCCACTAGAGAACAGATTTTGTAGTTTCCATTCAATGTCAAATGTAATCCCTCTAAAATCAATAGATAAAACTCACCTGAGAGCAAAACACTTATTATTAGTTGTTTCCAGCAAAGGGTAAAAAACAGATTTACGCACAGATTTTTGTACTTACAGGGAAGTGTCAAAGGAAGATGAATTAGGAGAAACTAGAGTACTTGCGCACTTTGGGATGCTACAGAGTTGTGAGAATGAACCAATGAAACCCAAATCTGGTGTGTTGAGAGTAATTTTATTTAGACTGTCAGTCTTCTGGTTAGGCTGCAGCAGCCTGTTTCATTGTTTTGGTTTGGTTTTTTCCCTTTCTTTTCCGAAGAAGCAAATCCTGGTTTGGTACTTTTTTATTAATTGCATTTTAAAAGAAGATCCTCTTCAAAAATTGACCCTAAAGCAGATGCTCCTGAAGGGAGCCTGAGGTTCACAGCTGAGGTGAATGTCGCACAGTTCTGCTTATTTTGTCTCATTAGGTCAACCATGCTTCTTGGAGGGACAGCTAGAATGTAATGAATGGCGTCCTTGGCAAAACCAAAGCAGAAACGTGTGATTGGTTTCTGTTATCTTGGGAATTTATTTTATTTCAATTTCATGGTGTGGAATTTATTTTTTAGTCTTGCACACTGAAGAGGAGTATCTCAGTGAAGTTCCTTCCCAGTTTTAGCCTTTTGCTTTCCTTTCTCTTTCTTTTAATAGCCTGGCTGTGTAAACACAACTGAAGTGGATATAAAAAAATCTTCAAGAATGAGAAATCCACATAAAACAAGAAAGGTAAGTATTGTTATTATATCAAAAGCAGGAGGTGGAGGAAATTTATAGCATGAATTTCCATAGTTTCTTACAGCATTTTTTTCTTACAGCTGCAAGGAACAAATGCATGAACATATGTTAGTATTTCATAACCTCTTAGTTGAATTAGTATTAACAAATTTTCTAATGCTAAGTAAATACTATTGCATAAGATTTTGGAGAAATACAAAGAGATTTTGAACATAAAATTCATTTTTGCATGCTTTATTCATGTTGTTTAGTAGATTGAATAAAGCATATTAAAATGTTTATGTCAGTAATTAAGGAAAAAAAAGATTAAAATTCAGCATAAAGTCTAACAGCAGTTCTTGTCCTGGTCTTAATGAAAAGTGTGTCTCTTTTTTACAATTATGCCCAAAATGGATGACTGGAAATGGTGGAAGAAATTAGCCTATCTAAATTAGGTTGTAATTAGAGTGTAACTTACATAGGGTTGTACAGATGGATCGGCTCAACTCTTTTAAGTCCGTTGCACCATAACCATGTAGATTGACTTTCACTTTAAAGTACTTCCTTTGAGGTACGTTTGCATGTTGACTCATAGAAAAGTATGTTTTAGGAAGGAAAGTGGATTTAGAGAAAGTTTTAGCTTGGCTTATTTATGGTAGTGAAAGGTCCAGATTAGTGCAATTTACCAGACAGTAACTGCAGTTTTGGGAGTCATCCAAATAATCCTTGTGTTAGTGTACCTTTCAGGATACTTCACCTACCAGTCATCTCCACTTACTGTAATAGCATCTCTCAATGTTATTGCCCATGTTTACTATGATGCTAATATGGAGACCTAGTAAAAGTAGATCCTTTGTTCTGTGGCTTTATGGAATTGTGGGAGTTTGGGAGTCTTTATCTTACACTCTAGTGGAGAAGCACAATTTTATCTGAGTGCATGGGTTATTGCTGTTTCCTTAGGAAAAGATGATCTTGGCTAACTTCTTGAGCACAATGTACTAAACCATGATGGTTACTATGGGTGTGTATAGAAATCATTGCCTGAAAGCAACTGTCATTGTTCCATATTTTTTTGCGTAGTCTGTCTATGGCTTACAAAATGACATTCGAAGTCACAGCCCTACCCACACGCCAGTACCAGAGACTAAGCCACCCACAGAAGACGAACTACACCAAGAGGTTTGGAACATAACTACAAACAAGTACTTTTAAATTAACTTTTTAGGAAAGTAGGTATAAAACAAAAATTATTGTTACTGGGAAGTTACTCAAAACAGCTACAGCAAACATTTAATAAACTTTTTTCTTGTTTCAAGATAAATGGATTTAGGCATGTAACTTCACCAAAACTAATGAGACAAAACCTGAATTTGTTTGTATAAAGCATTAAACATCTGAAGGCAGTGGAAAGTAGGCCAGTGAGTGGGTTCTTTGTATAGCTAAGCCCATTAGACCGTTCAGCTGTGGAGAACTTGCTCTTCTTTCAACACTGATTTGAGGTTTGGGGGTATACTTACCGCTCCATGTATGCATGTATAGGGTCACACATTTACCTACTGTTAAAGCTTTGTTAATCTTTGCTGAGGTGTTAGAATTTGGAGAAGGTAAATGTCTGAAGAAATATTAGTTCTCTTCAAAAATCTAAAAAAATGCTAATTGGATATCTGTTGTTGAACCTTTAGGGAAAATGTTATATTGGGCACATTTTTTGTGTCTGTATCATCTTTTCTCTTTAACGGAAAATTCCATTTATTTTAGAACTACACTGGTGAAATGTTGTTTTAATTCAGATATATTTCTTCTCTGTGCCCTAGGTTAAATTAAGGTTCAATTACAGCCCTAATAAAAAAAGTTATAGAAATAGAGTCAAGCAATGAATTACTCATAAAACTCTTTGCCTTCCTTTCTTGCAGATTAAGCACTGGCAAATGCAATTAGACAGACATAGATTAAAAATGTCAAAAGTTGCAGAGAGGTACGTATATTGTCACATTTTCTGGTTTTTTTCAATTAGACTGATAACTATTGGGAAAAATGTCAGTATGAAATAGTTTCAAACAGCTATTCACAGCAAATAGCTCTTCAAAGAGAGACATGGGAGCTTAGATGTCATCGAAATAACTGATGAGAGTTTACTTTAAGAGGAGAAGTGTGAAGTTCTTTTAGTGATAAAAATATTCCAGATATTCCATGATACATTTCGGATAAACCTGAGCCACTGAAAGAGCCTCTGACCAAGTGATCACAAGTTTCACCTTTCACTGGCAGGGAGGCTGAAAGGGAATAGGTCAGGGGTTATTGTTTTGATATTTTAAAAGGGCAATCACTGATGAAGCAAGGGAACTGATTGGTGTGGAACTCAGTCAGTGCTTGAACAAAGCGAGCCTGGGCTCAGTTTGGGTCAGAGATGTAACACTACGAATCTATCTCCAAATGAGACCAAAATTTGTCAGGAAGGGGCTAGAAAGCAAATAAAACAAAAAGCCCAACATTGAAGAAAATTGAGATGCATAGGACTTAGTAAAGGAAATTAAGCCAAATACAAATTGCTCTTTGTCTTCTCATATACATTTGTGCATATATGTCTACTTTTTTATGTGTATGTGTGCTTAAATATTTATTTATAAAGAGAGCAGGTTAAGATTTTTTGTTTGCTGAACAATGAAAATATAATGACATTAAATATAATAGGAATTGAAAAGAAAGAATAGTTGTCCTTATTTGTCAATAATTTTACAAAAATTATGAGGCCAAAGGAAACAGCAAGCATGAATAAGGACAATGGGAGATGTGAATTAGCAGAATACAAAGCAAAGATTTTAGTGTGTGCAACTGAGTCAGACCAATTCCTGAATATATTAAAAAAGTGAAAAATATTTTGGTTTATTTTTGAAAAAATAAACTTGGGAATAGTGCCCTTTGATTAGGAAATAATAAAAATATTAATTATATTTAAGAGAAAGTAAAATGAGTACTAGCAGCCACAGGGCCAATACATATAACCTGCATATCAGGTGCAGTGTTTCAGAACAGATTTTAAAGGAACTGATGATTAAAACCACAGAGATATAAAACATGTTCCTTTATGAAAACAAATGTTCATGGAAGAGGTTGTATGATCTAATTTATTAGTGCCTAAGGAACCTTAAATGGAGAAATGTGGAAGTATTAGGGAAGCTTATTTTATTTCTACTCTTGGTAGACCTGAGCCACCCCTCCTTCTTCAATGGTCCAGTTTTAAATGAACAAACCTATTTCACCCTGAGCTTGTAGCTGCCTTCTGAGTGTGTGCACACAATTACTCTGGTTCGGTTGATGCAAGGTAACTTGTTAACTGGGGTAACCTGATCAGGTTTCCTCGCCTCCTGACGTGACAATGTTTGATGCTTTTGTTTTCATAGTCTATTAGCTTATACAGAGCAGTATTTGGAATATGATCCTTTTCTTGTGCCCCCTGATCCCTCAAACCCTTGGATATCAGATGACACCACTTTCTGGGAACTGGAGACAAGGTATATAATTTTATTTCTTCTTTGGAAGTAAGGGGGTATAACATGCTTTTCTGGAACGGGAAGATTTCAGACAAAGGTACTGCAGGAAAATACTGAGATAGAAGGGCAATGCAGTACCCTTTTGGTCTTTCCAGTTTTACAGTTTGGTAAATTGGGAACTACTATGGATTTATAAATCTGTGTGAAATGTTACAGTAACCAGTTTCCAGGATTCTAGTATGGTGAAAAAAAGAGACATCTTTTAAAATCTGATAACATTCCTAGTTGGAAATCTTTATTCTTCTGTGTATTACCTTCATCCTGTGTAAGTACTAACAGTTTGTTTGCTCACTGTTGAACATTGCACAGATGTGAACACTCTAAAGAGTGAGAAAACCATGGAACTTTATGACTTCTCTCAATTATGAACACAGATTATTAGAATACTGAAGTATTGCTCACTTCGGGTTCTGTTGTTTTTTCTTCTGTAGCAAAGAGCCAGGACAGCAGAGGGTGAAACGATGGGGATTTGGCATGGATGAAGCTTTGAAAGACCCTGTGGGAAGAGAGCAGTTTCTGAAATTCTTGGAGTCAGAATTCAGTTCAGAAAATTTAAGGTAAATGAGAGCTACTTTATTTTTTATCAGATTGTAAGATATATTGGGTTTTTGCTTTGTTGTTTTGTTTGTTTTTCTTCGTGATACTTTTCATTTTTTGACCCCTTCAAAAATTTTCCTCACCTTTCAGAATTAATTCATCCAGATTGTGGCCCGCTTTCATGTACAGGCTGAGGAAAATATTCATATGTATAGCAGAGACTCACATGAAGCATACTTTTCCATTCATGTTCAACTTTTGGTCAAACTACTCATGTCTCAGCTTGTCTTGTTAAACAGGTATAAAACTGACTCATTCAAAGCCTGTTCAATATGTTTTATTAAGTCAAATATTATGAGAAAAGCAAAATGAAAACAAAAAAGTTTAAACATAAAGGACCTAAAAGTAAAATTCACAGACTTTCATCAGGTTGATTGGTTTCTAGAGATCATTTTAAAAATCTCCACCAATATTCTAGTACTTGTGGGTCTGACATGATTGAAGTAGGGTGACATCTAGCTCTCAAATTCCTCTCTAACTGCAAAATGGAAAAGTGGTCCCAGTGTATGAAGCATATAGGGTACATTTTAAAAAGTATATTTACAGAATTACGTTTAAGTGAGGAGAAAAGTAATTTGATTTTCAAAATGGTAGCCCATCCATTGATTAATAGCATGTTTTGTCTGTTCTAAGAAAGTCATATTTCAGTAAGAGTTATTTCAGAGAGATGAATAACAGCCTTTCTATAGACAGACAAATTAAGCTGAGCATAGTACAAAAATATAGGTAACATATTTTTTTCTTAATTCTACCTTCTTGTCAGATGTCATCTGTATCACTTTCCATTCACCAATAACATAGGTAGTGTAGGATCCTATTTGCATTTGCATTCTAGAACTCAGAATAATCCTAACCTACTTTTTTCCTATGCCAATTCTGACTCTGAAGTGTTGCAGCGTAGCCATTCATACTAAAATTATGCTTTTGTAGCTTCTTACAAGAGGCATTTAATATTCATGGTGTTGATTTATAAATGCTGAGTAATTGCACAGTTAATTGTTAATTTAAATTCGTCAGCAGAATAATTGGAGTTGGAGTTCTCTAAGTTTTTGACCATGTTCATATTCAAACATTAACTTTGCATCACAAATACAGCCTGACCTGTATGTGTATGTTGATGACTTTATTAGTCACAAATACAGATTTTTCTTGTTAAAAAGTCCAATTGGTAAAATGAATTTTTAAAACTCAGAATAAAACCAAGAAAAGGAAAGGTTTTTTTTTTAAAATTATTATTTAAAGAGCATCCTGTTAATTTGTTATGCAGAGCAGCTGTTCAAACATGAACCTATTGAGCCCAGTGTGTGCTGCCGTTTCTGGTGCTTTTCTGTGATTAATTTGTCTCTCTGCCAACTAGGCTGTTACCCGCATAATCCCTAACTCTTTAATCTAATCCTATTTACAACACTAACCACAGGCAAACTGCAAGTCACTGATCAAAAAAAATTCCCTGAAGAAATTTCTTCAGAGATCATTCCTTGACATGCCATCTACTCTTCTGTCTCTCCCTCTAAATTCCTATATTGGCATTATAAAATATCATATCTGAATAATGATGAATATGATCTCACAGGCCAGGCAGGGGATAAAGTTGCTCTGAAAAGGTGCCTTCTGTGATAATTAACTGAAGGAAAACCGTCTCAGAAGCTCAGAATTATATTTGTAAATTCTCAAGCTGTAGGGAAATCAATCCACCATTAGGTTCACATAGTAAAGTTGGGTTAGAAAACGTGAATTTGTAAAGCTTGTTGTGTATGGCTGTCAAAATGTTTTAGACATCAATAAGAGAAGTTAAAAGCTCGATGATTTCAAGCATTACCACTGATGAAACCTGAAGACAACCACTTTCATTGCTCACCTGTTAACTCCATCATGGTAATTTGGGGGTTTTTAGTGGTACTTTTTTATTATTATTTTGACAGTCACCTTGAGAAAAATAATTATATCTACCCACATCTTCCCACTGCAAAAGATTCAACTCAAATCAGTTGCTGGTTCTTGTACTTTTACAGATCTAATCACAATAAAATTTACAGCACTGCCAAGCCCATAGTTGGATAGGCAGCTGGGACCCTGCATTCAAGCTTTCAAGCCGAGTACACAGGATACAGCAGGGACTGCAGGCATGACAGGAGTTTCAGTGTTAGTAGATTAGATGTCTTATACCTCATTTTGGTGAAAGAAATACCGAAACCATGGAATGATAAGTCTACCTGATACACCCTTTCTATTCAAGTGCAATGATCTTACACAGCAACAAGTCCCAGTGTTACTGTTACTTTGACTTCGACTGAGAGTGTCTAAGCTGTCTGAGAATATCATTCTTGGTGGATACAGATCCTGTCTTAAGGAACACAAAAGGGATGAAGGAACTTGAGCCGCAATTTAATACTAAGAATTGTGCAATGATCAGGAATATAACCAGGTTTCCCCTTCTTACTTTCTATCTCTGTGCTTTTTTTCTTTGCCTGTAAATGGGGCTTAATAGTATTTCACTCTCTAAAGGAGTGTTGTAAAGCACAGCAAAGGAATAAAACTGTCTAAGCAGTTCTGTCAGTGCAGTAACTTCATTACAGTGTGACTGCAGTTTGCAGGCTGGATTCTGTACTCACCTAATGCAGGCTGACTTCTCATCTCTTGTTACCATGCAGATCATTTTGAAGAACTGCTTTGTGTGCTGCTCAGTACACAGAGCAAATAGCTAAAGTGACATATGATTTGGATAATAGATTTATGAAATTCCCACTGCCTATTATAAAATGGTGACCATTGTTTAAAATTCACAAGACTCAAGTTTGAGCATGGTCCAATACTATTGAGCTTGGTCACAAGGCTGTCCAAGTACTAAAGAAAAGATTTTTCAAAGAGAGTGAGGTTATGAAATCAAACTTACTGCAACGTGGCACCTGGAGACCTAATTTCTTTAATTCTTGCAAGAAACTGTATTCCTCTTATTATCCTTCCTTTGTCTGTAATGCAGCAGAATTCTTTGGAAAGTTACTATTTGTATGCTGACTATAGGTTTGTTCCCAACGGATTATTTTGTAGGAGTTGCAGCCTGTAAAGATTAAATCATTTCAGACCTGCCAACCTGAAAGCCTGTCTAAATCATTATGCAGTATTGCACTGGGTGTGATCTCCAAAGCAGCTCTAAGACTGCAAAAACCTCTTAGGTTAGTGAAGGGAGAGTGGTGCCAGGTTGGGTTCCATGATACATAGAAGGAAAATGCACTGGACCCCTTGCCCCTTCCTTTGAAGCTCATTTATTAGCTCTGTAATATGTGACTAAATAGGAAAAAGGGACTTTGCATTCTTGTTATCCAGGAAAAGAAGAGAGGGACTGAGAAATTTGCTAGATTTGGATGTTTTCCCTCAATAATTTTTGTTTAACCATCTCCCTGCAAGCTGATATTTTGTGAGATGTTTATCCTTTACAGTGGTGATTATGAGGCCCTGTTTTGGATGCTAATAACTTGACCAAAATTTAATCCTCAAAGCTGACATTGCCTGTGAGTTATTTCTCATTCAGACTCAAGCTTAAATGCCAAGTGCCAGCAATGTAGCCATTTTTGCAGAGTAGATGAGAAGGAACTAGTTGCAAGATTTAATGATTTTTTTCTGTCATATTCTTGAAATCCTTCAGTTCTACTATGCCTTGAAGCTGTAGTTGGCAAGAAGGTGGACTCTAGAAATCGGAGAGCAGTGTTTCCTGCCCCTGGAAAAATCTTACGTGATTTTATTCATAGAGTTTGTTTAGGTTTTTGTTTGCTTTTTCTGAAAATACTGTAAGGTCTGGCCTCTGACTTGTGTCACATGCACTAAATGCAAAGTCCACGTAATTCCCGCTTCACTGTTTCCACACTGACTATACCTCACACATTTCATGGAGAACCACTGCCTTTCTCTCACTCTTTGTTCCTATGGGCTAAATTTAGCTGATTGGCTTGGTCTGGAATCTGGCTGCTCCTGACATTTAGGTCAGTTAATGGGACAGAGCTGTGTTGCAGCTGTGCTATTTATCCATGCGGCCACTGTGGCTTTGAAAGTAATCCAGCGAGAGGACATAATCCCCAGATATCTTGCAACATGTGTTTTACCAGTCCATGTGGCTGGACATACTAGTACCATACCCTACACACCCTCTGCTGTGTGTCTGCTGTGTGACCCAGCATGTGGCAGGGGATATCCATCTATCCCAAATGCTGGGGTAGAAGACAGCAGCGAGGTTTACACTCAGCTACTCAGGTCTCTGTTCAAACAGTGCTGAGCATCTTCTAGAGAGGGTCTCCATGGCAAAAGCAAACCTCCACCAACAGGAGATGCAGTTTCATCCAAGGGCAGCCAGACAGTTCTAGTTCCTTACCCAAATTAGCATTAAGTCTGTGTATATCATTGTCCAGAAAATGCAGGTCCCCCTCTCCCCTGTCCTGCCCTTGCACAGTGTTGCAGACTGTGCTTTTTGCTGCAGGAGTCTTCCCTTGCTCTGGTCACATTCATGAGGCAGAGAGCTGTAAAACGGTACAGGAAGCTCTTTGGATTTGAGGCCCTATGCTGAGGTCTTGCTGACTCCATTTCAACTTCATCCGTGCTATTGGTTGCCATGGGATATTGGAAAAAGTTATTTTTGAAAAGGCAAGAGGGGGGAAGCCTTATTTTTGTCATTTCCTAACTTTGAATATTTGAATTCAGCTCTCTGTGGGAGGAGGGCAGGCATCTTTTCTTAAAAGATAAGTGAGTAGATTAAAATCTTAAAATGTGTGTTGGCTGTGAATAAGCACCCTAGACATAACAACACAGAATCATAATTCTTCCCACTTTTAGAGAGGTTTCTATATTTAGAACTTCACGTTTTTAGTAGAGTCTTTGAATGCTATTGTTAGAAGGGTAAAATTAAATTAATCTATCAAAGAATTGGTGTTCAGCCTATCAGAATGGGTCTATACAACCTACCTATTCTATGCTGCAAGCATAGAAGTTAAATTTATTGAAATTTATCTCCCATCTATTTCCCCATAATTGAGCATAACCTACTATATGAAAACAGTTTGCTTGCAAAAGAAAATAGCATCCCGAGGCATGTTTGTGGTGACTTCCAGAACTATTGGCAGTGATACAATGGAACAAACAAGGAAGTGACATCTTTGAGCTAGATCCGCAGGGTGTCTGCAGGGAGATAGAAAATGTGTGTTTACAAAGAGCATCCTTCCCTTTCATTTTTGTGTTCCTTACCTGACTTGGAGACACATGGGTAATCAGTCAATCCCAGAAGATGCACTTGAAGGGGATAGCACTGCAGGATATGTGCTTTTAAATGCAAATATCGAAAGCAGATTAAGGAAACTAAAGTAGGTTGCCCAAATTTGGGAGAGCAAACTGAATTAGAGTTTGTGAACTTTGCAGTTTTTAAACTTGAGTTATGAGGCCTCTCTTCTTGCTGCATTGACATCAGATTCTCAGGATACATCCCCAGGCTCTGTGCAGAACTGTGTTCAATTCACACTGTAGTTCATATATAAAAGTGATGCTACCCAGAATTTTGAAACTGGAGTACTGTTGGCACAGACCCCCTTTGTGACCTTGGAGAAACCACTGCACATTATTACATTAATAATGTATTTGCGAAATGGGGACAATATTGCTTCTCTGTCTCTTGGAGAATCTTAGATGAAAAAATTGTGCTTAGATACTATTGAAATTGAAGGTTGTAGAAATACCTAAAATAGTCTTCTTGGTAGAGTGAAGCTGACCATACTGGCTTGTGGAAAATGAGCACAGGCTCCTTCCATCTGTGCTACAGAGAAATTTCAAAACAGGACTAAGAAGGAATAATTGCTTCCTGAGAGGTAAATGTTCTCAAATGAAGAATATCTTTCAGCACGAATACTGTAGGGTTTGCTATGCTTTACTATCCTCTCTTAAGAGTTTTGCAGTAATTAAATTAGAATTTGGATTGAGGGTGGCATCATTTTTCTTTCTTGGGGGTCTGAGTGCAGTTTCACTGTTCCTCTCTCTTATCCCATCCTTGTTGAACTCAGCTAAGTGAGCTTAAGTTGATCTCACAGTGTAAGCAGGCTGGAACCACATTTTAAAGGTGCACTCAATTTATTTGCAAGCCTTGGATAATCCAGCTGATTTCAAAGTTAAATCACTTCAAGGCTCAGCTTATCTGTTTCATAGGATCAGCTGTGTCAGAACAATAATGAAAAGTTTTGATGGTTTTTATTGCATGTTTAACAAAGTCAAACTTTAGTTGAGCTCTTGGATTTGGAAGAAAACTAAGTGGTCTGAAACATGTCTAAGAATGGGATCCTAAATTAATTTAGGATTGTTTTGTGCCATGAGAGTCTGAACACCAATAGAAGAAATAATGGAATAAAGCTTATAGTTAGTTAGTTAGGTATGATCTTAGAGTGCTCAAGACCTTTTTAGTGATCTTGCTCCAGACTGAATGCGGATACAGTGAACTGGCTGCACTGCATTTGGCTGCCCAATGTTGGTTTGCTCAGCAGCAGAAGACAGAACGTGTAATTCCCTTCAGCATTTTTAGCAAAAATATGCATACAAATGGAATGCTGAAAAAAGAAGTTAAATTATAATTAGCAAAAAAAATGCTTTTCCAATTTATGCATGATTTGTGGGTAACAAAGTTACAGTTATAGAGTTTAGGATTTAGTAGGACTCAGAGACTCATGTAGATAGCAAGAATGTAAATTATTAGTTTTTGAAGGAATGTCAAAAAGCAGTCAGTTTGTAAGTAATATAAGCCTTTCTGGTTCAGCCGAAATGAAGTCTCAGTTTAATTCCAGCTAAATGGATATCTTCCTATAAGCATGTTACCCGTACATAAAGAATGAAAGATTTCCTACCCATCTCATGAAAAGCCTTCTAATAATTGCTTCCAAAGGTGGATTGATTGCCTTGAGGCACTATACCAGAATGCTGATCCCAGCATAAAATCACTCAGCTTTTTCTTATTTTAGCATGTTTAGATGAAAACTTCTGTTACTTAATTTCTTTTTTAAGAGCAAGGAAGAATATGGCCACTTCATTAGTGGTTATCCTGAGCTGGAAGTCAAGATGCTGTGTTGTGCCATAGGTTCTGGTTAGCAGTAGAAGACCTGAAGAAGAGGCCTATCCGTGAAGTTCCTGCTCGCGTCCAAGAAATCTGGCAAGAATTTCTTGCTCCAGGTGCACCCAGCGCTATCAACCTAGATTCAAAAAGCTATGACAAAACCACTCAGAATGTGAAGGAACCTGGAAGATACACATTTGAAGATGCTCAGGTCAGTTTGCAACTGTGTTAATGGACATTTGAAATGGAATATTGGCTAGTGAAATGTATATACAGAAGTGAGATGTATTTGGGAATTAAACGATAATGCCCTGTTTTCTAAAATGCCATTTTGGCAATGCAAATGTGTAACATTCTTTCTTTCATGAGGCATATGAAGTTCTTCATGAAATTTCTGTGCTTGATATAGAGTCTTCAAGTGGACTTTAAATAGAGGAAAGCATGTAGTGAAGAAAAAATGAAGCACTTCTATATTAAATGCAACACTTCATGTGACTTATAACTTAATATTTCGTCTTTGCAGACTTCTGAGAAAAGCATTAGAAAATAATTGGATTCACAGTAAGAGTAGCAGAACTGGTATCATCCTCCATTTTCATCAGCAGCCCAGTGATGAAAATTTAATTATTAATGCAAAGTGAAATGGTGTCAGAAGGAGAGATTGAGATCATATCCCTGCAGAATTTCCTACAGCTTGATTATTAGGTCATCATCTTGGGAGTCAGGAGATGCTGCTACAGGCCCCATGAAGGAGAGAAGGGAATTGAATTAAGGCTTTCTACTTTTTGGGAGAATGCCTGTGCCCTAAATATGAAGGGAAATAATTTCATCTCCTTTTCATTTTTCCATTATGAGAATAGCAACCTGTGAAGAAACAATAAAATTTTCATGAGACCCTGTGTCATACCCATTGTTTTGAAGTACTCTGCATTAAACCAAACATACAATTTTTGCTTGCATCTGCTGACCCCTGGAGATTTAAGAATGCAGTGTATAGCAAAGACATAAATTACACAAATAAACAATCTAGCAAGATTAAAGGTTTTAAAAAAACATGTCTTGGCAGTTAAATGGATAAAGGACAATTAAATTCCTTGCCAGTATCCAATCGATATTTTAATAAGTGTAAAAATTTAATACTCTTTTACTCCCAGGTCTCTCTTCTTGTAATTTTGTCTTTCATTTATGAAAGACATGGAGTATTCAGTCTTCATGAAAGCAGGACTTTTCCTCCTGGAGAGGACCTCTGCTTAGTTCATCCAGTTCAGCAAAAATCCTTAAACCTGGAAGCCTCAGTTTCTCTGGAAAAGGGACAGGCTACACCTGCTGTGTTTTCACTTGAAGCTTTAGGAGCTTTAAAGTGTCCATCTGAGGTGGAGGGTTTTGTCAGGAGTAGGGTTCTGCCTCTGCAACAGGCCCTTTTTTGGCCTGCCAGCTGGGAAAGAGACCACTTGTGTGCCCTTCTGGCAGTCGGTGGGTCATTTAATTGTGGTTAAAAATGTATGAAAAGCATTTCTGGAGTGGAAATACAGAAAGATGAAACTCCATGTCAAATGCAGACACATAAGTAAAATGGGACACATAAGTAAAAGTAGTCTGATTGGGCTAAATGTGTGCATTAACATGTGTCCTGGCTAATGTGTACATTAACAGTACTAATACAGTCTAATTATTCTTGCTTTTACAGGCATATTTCTTGTACAGAAATAAAATTTTAATGCCCATCAACACTTTCTGCTCTCTGTTGACTGCATTGTCTGCTTTCACAGAGTGGAAAAAAACCTTCCCAAATAAACCTAAGTTCTGAATATCCACCAGAATTTCTCTGCTTAGTGTAAGAAATACAACCAAAGACATTTAGAATATTTTTTAAGGTTTCTAATACAGCAAAAGTTAAATAACAGTTCTAATTTTACCTTGCCTTAGTTTTCAGATAAGGTGGGGAGTTTTGTTTGGGGTTTGGTTGGTTGGTTGGTTTGGGGTTTTTTGTATTCACTAATTTTATGCACTACCAAGCTGAGAAACAGTATTTACTTTCCAGTTTGTTTGCTGTTTCCCAATAGCTGTGCTACAGGTTTCCTACAGTAAAAAATAGAATTTGAGTAAAAGAAAAACTCCACGAAAATAGCTAATACAATACAGGATTTTTTAAAAGTATTTTTGAGAGCATTTCCTATTCTGATTGCTTTGTCTACAAATCTTTCCTCTAGCGTATAATCAGAACTAGAATTATCAAGTGTCCTACATCAGAGATTTTTTTGTTTTTCATCTTTTTCAGAAATTAGAATGCTCCAAAATTAAACTTTTTTAAGCTGCTCTGGTCATTTATTTTCTGGATAAGGATTTTCAAATTTTCATATGCCTCTGAAGAATTAATATGTTGAAAATTAGATTAGCCTGGAACTGTTTTTCAATTTACATATGTATATTCCTTTTTATATTGTTAGCTGGAGAGCAGACTAAACATCTGTCAAAGGATGTTTTCAAGAGTAGCCAGGGGAAATCCTCACTAAGCTAAGCCCTATTTGTGGTGCTGAATTGAAAATCTAGTACCTCTTCCTAGCCCCTGAAATCACAAAAGTACCTCCAGAAACTAATTCAGAAAACCTGATGAGGAAGGACCCAAAGCTCCTAATTTAATCACTTAGCTAAACTAATGTAAGGGAGGTTTGAAGTTGGGCCTTAAGCTAGGACTTGGTTGTCAATTCTTAGAAAATAATTTTGTACTGGAAAATTCGGTCTATAAATTAAAGAAAGGTGTGTTGTGTAATTACACATACAAAATGGGTGGTACTTCTGCTTTAAGAATAGGAAGCAATTAAGCCTTAGCTTCAGAACGGAAACCTGCTATCCCGTAATACTTCCTATTCATAGTAATGCTAGCTGGTATACATTCCACAGCCAAAACGTGTGGCTGCCTCCCATTTTACATGTGTCCTCTTTCATGGGAGTAACAGCTCCTCCTTTCCCTTTCAGGAGCACATTTACAAACTGATGAAAAGTGATTCTTATCCTCGTTTTATACGATCCAGTGCCTACCAGGAGCTGCTACAGGCCAAGAAAAAGGTATTGGTCCATCTTGCCTTTGTCTTGCCACTGTGCAAAGCAGTGGTTATGTTTGCAACAATACTCAGTCTTCTCTCCCCTGTGCCAGTGCAACTGGATATCTGGTAGGTGACCAGCTTGGCGTTTTTGGAGGGTCACATACACACAGGAGTTCAATATACATATATGTGTATATATCCTGCATGCGGGCATGTTTCAATAAGTTAATCTAGCAAAACTTATTTTTATTTTTACATCCCATATTGTACTGTTTTCTCTGTTATGAAGCACCTTAAATTGCAAAGTGCTTTACAAATACATTAAAAAAAATAAAATAAAATCCCAGAAGAATAGTCTTTCATGTTTGCAAGTTTGCTTATGTAATAATTGTTGTTCTCTTTATTTCACCTATGAAAGCTACAGAATGTGTTTAGAAGCAATCTTATTCATATGAATAACTTCTAACTTCAACTATAAATATAGGGGCTTCCTAATTTTGTTTCTTTCCCTATTACTACATGAATAGTTTTGAGTAGGCTAGGAATCTGACCTGAAAGACTGATCGTGTCACACTTTGGCAAACAGAGGTTCATGTCTTGGTACATTATACTTGCTTAGAAAAGTTCAGATTATGGAATGGGTTCTGAATAGCCACAGCCCAGAGTACATGGAGCAGCTTGTACAATGCAGATTTCCATGATGATAAATAATTCTATTAGTGGGCTCTAACCAGTAATCTCATAGAATAAGCTGGGAGCCCTGTGCCTTGCAAAATCAGGGCTCCGATTGTTACTGGAACAAGGTAGTTATTAACACCATAGCATTCTATTGTTTATAATGACAACCTAAAATTGTGTGAAAGTACTGTGTGATTTTGTTTTTTGTTCAAACATTGATTTCTGAAGATCCAATATAGAGAGAGATGTTGAAAATACCAGAAAGCTTCAACTGTCCGTGTGAAGTCCTTAAGTTTGTGAATGTCAGTTCATTAACACAAGATGTGCACTTCATTATTTCTTTTTACTTTCAGTTTTTCTTTAAATTCAAACCAGTTTGATCCCCATGAAAAGTTATTTTTGTCAAGTACTATATCTGTTTTGCCCATCCCCTGTTTTGCCAAGTCCCATTGCAGCCTCATACCTGTGTTTGCTTCCTGATTTATACAAACTTTGTTTTGCAGTCCATTGTTTCATCAAACCTTCTTTTCTACTCCATTGTTCTTGCTTTTCTTTTCCCCCTCCTTTTTCTTTTTGTTTCTTTTGTTTTATTTATTTCAAATTTAAGTTGGAAAACACTCTGGATCGTCGAACATCTTTTGAGAAATTCACACGCAATGTGGTAAGTTTGTTGCCTCGGAAGACTAGTAAGCCTGATGGGACATCCTTCTCCCCTTCCCCTCACTGATCCCTACTTTCCCTTTTGCTTCTCTAACCTGAGGGTTAAAAGTGTATTCATCACAGCTTGTGGATTTTCCTGGGAATGACAGCTTTATAATGTGCTTTCATTACAACCCCTCCTCCCTAGTCCCTTTCCCACTGATCTCAATAGTCACACATGGAGGAATGGACCTTTGGGAGCCATGCTTTTTGCGTTAGGAAGCATGAAATTAGTCACTTTTCCCCCCCTATAATTTTAGTAAAGAATCTGTGAAAACATGCTTGATGTTGTTTCTTTTTCTGGTGCCTTCTAAAATACTAAGTCTAAAACAATTGTATACATTGGATTTCCATCCTGTCTTCTTTTTATTTTACTAAAAATGACTTTGTCCCCATTTTTCTAATTGGGCACAGGGAAAAACAAACAATAATAATTTCCCCACCTTCCTTAATGTCTAACAGCTTCTACAGGACCAAAGAATTCATGCTGTTTATGTGCAAGGGTTTGATTTGGATTCATTTTTATAATGGACTACAAGAACTGATTTTTTTCTTTCCAATGTATAACTTTTGAAAGCTATTTCTCAAAGGTAAAAAGAATGAAGGCTGGTAGATTTTGTATGGGCATTCTTTTGCCACCTGCCAAAAGAGCCACTGATTTAATGATATTTGGGATTCTTTTTACTTATCCAGTTTCTTTGGGATTATATTTTTACGTTGTGAAAGTTCGAACTAAAGAATTCAACGCATTTATTTTTGTAGGGCAGAAACATCCCTATTTTTCCATGCCATAAAAACTGTACACCAACACTGAGGGCGAGCACTAACCTGTTATGAAAAGAGGTAGAAAGATCTTGGATTATACTCAAGTTTGTCTGCATTGTCTGTTGAATTGTGCAGGTGACGCTGCTGTGTGTGTGTGTGTGTGTGTGCGTCTGTGGCTTTTTCTGTGACCTGGTTAGTGGAGCTGTGTGTGTTCAAATGAAAAATATGAGAGCTTTCAGCAAAGATCATGGTTTTTGTTTTTTTAGTTTCTAGGGAAGGAGAAGCAGTTATCAGAAACTGTCTCCCCTGTAATGAGGCTCAAGAGTGTTGCCTCAAGTATTTGAAAAATACATATGTACTTTCCAGTAATCACAAAAAGAAACAAACACAGTGAAAGTTTTGTAAGGCTGTGGGAATATCTCACATTTTTAAAACAAAACAGTAATTCTTAAACTACTTTCTTATAGGTAAAGGCTTCCTGTAATATGCTTTGAATCCACTGTAATCAGGAAGAAATTTGGATTCAATGGGACAAAGTCAGTAAAGGACACTAAAAGTAAATAAAGAGCCACAAAGGAAACTATCCCAATGTTTGAAACAAAAACCCCTATGTTTTGCATGGTGGTGTTGCCATAGCATGTTGCAGTGTGATTTGTGTGTTGTCTAAACAGGTTGAATCTATAAAACAACATTGTACATGATAGTGTTATACATGATAATTCTACTATAATTCAGTAGGAAGTTCCATATCAATAAAAAGTCTGTAAAAGAGAATGCATAGAGTGGGTAATACATCTGAGACCTCTGAGAGCCAGACTTTTTCCTAGTCACAGTGCCTGGCAAGCTGCAATGCTATGTTTATTCATGGCATTTTGAGCAGCCCAGGGGCCAGGAACTGGCTATGGTAAATGTTATGTAAAGAGGTGGCTATGAGGGGGGAAATAGCAAGCTGCAGGTAGATGGTGCAAAAAGTGCAAAAAGTGCAAAAAGGGAAAACGTGAAGATAAGACCGCGAGGCACTGAAATCCCTCCCAGAGCAGCGTTACAGATAAGCCAGCAGTTCTGGGCACAAACACTGGAGCATTGTGCCCTGCAACTGTGCCTGATTTTCATCCTGCTAATCTCAGGGCAGAAATACCAGAATAGAAGCATGCCAGAGATGCAAGGAAGGCCCAGTAAACCAGCTGTGAACTAGGAGGATTTCTGGACATTAGTACCTTGGTAGAGAAGGGGGATTTTTTTTTTTCCCCCACAGGGCAAACTCTGAAATAAAATCTGTGGTTTTGCTTTTTTCCAGAAGGGGGATGTTAACCTGGGTGTTAACCTGGGTGGAGTCTGTCAAGTTGGGTCAGATATGAAAGAAAAACATGTCACTGCTAGATCTGTAATCTCTATTAGACTGACAGGTCTGAGGCTTGCAAATTAATCCAGAATATCAGGATGCTCAATTGCAAAGCTTTTTTCCAAGAGGACTGAATTCATGTCACCCACTTCCTCAGGACCTCTTTCCACCAGGCATCCTTGTTCTTCCACTCTTGTTCTTGGTTGCGATGTGTTTATAATATGTAATTATCCACCTTGGTACAGTGGTTCCAACCAGCAGGGATGAGGGAGACATTTCTCAGAATATTCTACAGTGTACTGATTAATTTGATCAACTGTGAAGTGAGGGACTGTGGAATAGATCTGTTTTACTGATTAATACAGAAGATAGGTGTGAAAAGGGTCTTCTACAACTTGGATAAATGCTATCATCTCTGATTTAGTGAGATGAAAATTACAGTTTCTCTTCTCTGATGGTTTGCAATATTTAGACTAATTTTCACTGGATTTTCTTCCTCACTTATATCAAAGTGGTTTGTATTAAACTAAATTAGACCTCAGTTTTTTCCATTTGAAGTATTTAAAAAAACCCCAGTAACCTTGGCTGTGTCTAGGGACTCAGTCTGAGAAGATGGACTCATAATTCATAATCTGATTTGTTGACTCTAAGAGGCTCCTGGTCAGTGTTAATTGAAATTGGGTTATACTTGCTACAGAAAGCATTTGTTAAAATAGAAAGTTTAGAAACTTTGTAGAGGGCAATTACTCTGTACTATTTCATGAATTATGTGGAAATAACCTATTATAATGAGTCATTATGTTAGTCTGATGGAGAAAAAATAGAAGTGGAGGTATATACTAGGCTCAGCTCTGCGTTTCTTTGACATTGAAGAGTTTTCTTACCAGAAGAATTTCAGTAAGTTGGTGCACTTCATGAAAGGCCTAAATGCTCAGTTTAAAAACTGACTAATTAGTTGCTCTGTAGATTTTATAGTGCAGAATTGCTAATGCCTTTGGCAATCCGCAGCAGACAATATGGATAGTGTCAGAATTCACATTCTAGAATTCTAACTAGAATTAGAATGTGCATTCACATAAAATATACAGAAATAATAGCAAACTGGCATTTGCTAGATATAATATTTGTTATTGAACACTTTACAGTTTGTGTCTGAGTAGTAACCGCAGGTATCCTTGGTCTGCTTCACTGACACTCCTGGGTACTGTGTGAAAATACAGAGCACATACACTTCAGCACTACTGAAATGAAGCCATCAGATAAGTGAATTGCCTTGGGCTAACACGGGCAACCACATGTGTCACATCTTTGAGTCAGAGGCACAGAGAGCAGTGACAGTGTGCTCTGGGCTCCCCCCTGCCTAGCTCAGCCCCTCGGCTTTCTCTTTGAGAATAATGAAAGTCCAGTCACCTGCAGGTCCCCAAGGGACTAGTGAAGTTAAAGGTCTAAGTCATGGAACAGGAGAATCTCATTGCATACTAAAGCAGTAGAGAGACTGAAACCAGCAGTTTCTGTGGCTTTTAAAAACGGAAATTCTTTTGAAGAATTCACATGGGGAAAAAAACTATTAAAAAAATTAAAAATTAAAAAGCTCAGCAAATTTCCTCTACCTCAAGTGCTAATACCTACATTAGAGGGGAAAAAACCAGGTGAATATACACTGGTAATGTTGATGGGAACAAAGAGGTTCTTTAAGGGTAATTTCTCATGTGCGTGCAGGACTTGTGACAGTGGCAGACTGAGCAGGACTTTGTGAGCCCCAGCCTGGTGCTTAGCTGCAATTACTGATCTGGAACCCTTGAGACAAAGGGACCTGCTTTATAGGGGGAGTGGGCTAATTTAATTTCCACCCCATGCAAATTTTATTGTCCCACCAGGAACCAAGTTATTGGGGCAAGAAGGGGTAGCCTCCCTCCTTAGAGCTGCTGGGGGGAGACCCTCCATCCTCATGTGCTGGTGCCATGACTTCAGACACCACCATCAGTGTTAGCATTTCATCTATTGCTGCACAGTTATACAGAATGCAAAAAGAGGTGCTTGTTGTAAGCTTGTGAGGTCTCAGGGAAATACAGCCAGTACAAAACAGACGAAGTTCAGTTCATATATTAAACTAGAAAGCCATCAAACTATGATTATCTCCACTCATAAACAAGACCCCATTTAATAATTCTAAGTTTAAAACCATTATGTCTTATGTTACCCATATCCTTTCCAGCTGTCTTCTCCCACTTACCTGAAAGAACTTGCTGACCAGAGTCCTTTGATTTTTTCCCTCTCCAAACCAGTAACAATAGACCATTTCATGCATGAGATGTGAAATGCAAAGGCCATTGAATGGGGCACATTTTCACAGAGCTTCAATCCAATGTCACTTAACATGACATTGTGAATTGTGGCCTAGAGATGGAAATTAAAACTCATAAAAATAGCTTCCTCAGTTCTTATCAGTGGGTCATAGACTTTCTAGATGTCTAAACAAGTGTAATCTCTTTTCATGTTAAAATCTATCCCTTTTATAGAGAAACAAAGCAGATAAATAATCAATTTAATCTGTTAACCAAGAAATTTTTCTATATGAATAGGTAAAACTTATGTACACAAGGCCCTACTTTGCCAGACCAAAAGCCCACCTAGTCCTGAAATCCTGCCGAGGGCTAGATTTTTCTCAAGTATAGCGTTGTCCAAGAAATTCAATGCAGTATCAGCTGTGGAATCTCATTTGAATTTACTTACAGGTTATTCCCAAAATTTAAACAAAAAAGTAGCTAGGTCAGAAGAAAAATAAATCACAAAGCTACTTATTTGACAAATACAAAACAAGAATGAAAATAATAACTATTTTTAGAAATGAAGGCCTTTTCCATTTCAGGAAGAGACGTCTAATTCATGTTTGACTAAAAAGAACAAATAAAATAATTGAAGTTTTTATTTTGGCCTACTAATTAGTAAAAAACCCATAGTTTTAGGGTTTTTTTAAGAATTGTGCCTACAGAGGAAAATCACAAAGGATGTGCCAGTGAGGACTGGCCTCCTTGTGCTGTTCTGCAGTGACTGGAGCTAAGCTGCTGTGCTCTGTGCTGGAAGAGAGGAGCTTAGGAGTAACACTTGCACAACCAGGTTCATCCAAGAGAAGAGCCAGCACAGACTGGTCAGGTACTGGGCCAGTGTCTGCCATTTTGCAGCTGACAAACATTTATCTGATTCTTAGGCTATTTACAGGAATGAGAACTGGAGAGAGGTGTTGAGGAGTCAGGCCCAGGACAAACATACTAAAAATATTTTTCTTGTGCATCGGTCTGGAGACCTACACTTCAGATAGTTATTCAAGTTCAAACTACCCCATCTGGCAGGAGTTTTTAGGTTAATCACAAATGAGAGCAGCTCATCAGTAAATGCAAAGGGCAAAAGGAGAAAGAAATGGAGACTGTCACTGGATTTGGAGTGAGCCAAAACAGGAAAGCGGTTGTTCAGCCTCTGCCTCCTGTCCTCAGATCATTGCAGGAAAGAATATGGCCCTAATGAGAAGGGAACAAAGGGCTGCAAATCTCAGCCAGAGGCACAAGGATTTCCCCGCACATGTAACCACTTAGCACTGCAGCTGTGCTGACAACTTGTGCCCCAAATTCAGTAAATACTAACCTTGTCCCCTTCCTCACATCTGAAAGAGAAATACACCTGCACAGATGGCTGAAAGCAGCATCCTGTGCTGCTGTGGAAACTGGAGCAGAATTCTGAACCCCAGGGCAGTGCTGAAGCAATTCCCTGGTGCTGGTAGAGCAAGGGCTGCCTCAACATGTAAAGGGATTTACTGCTTCTTCTCCCATGTCTCTCCCGATGTGCTCCTGTCAGGGGCTGTTTACAGACCAGCTCTGTGTGTAGTGCCCTGCAATGTCACTTGGAAGGTTTCCCTGCTGATCTGGCCAAGCTGACGGTGTGCTGCAGGTGTTTCACATGTGAGCAGATGGGGAACAGTGAGACCAAGGAGGGTTGCTTCTTGCTCCACATCTCATTTTGCTCACAGTGGGGTTCACGCTACCTCTCTCTTTCCCCATCAGATGCATGGAGTTCTCTTTTCTAGTTCTGCCAGTATCAGTCCTGGGGAGTAGCATCTGCACTGGCAATAAAAAAAACATGAAAAAAGGAACCATTGAGGTTGCTTAGCAGAAAGGAAGAGAATTAATCTTCTAAAAGGAAAAGACATGATCTTTTTCTGTCATGCATTGCAATTCCAGCCCCTATACACATTTCACATTGGTTTCTTATAAGCCACATATGTACAGAGGTTGTTGCTGACTTTCTTGCTGGATTATTTGATGTTTTAGTGGTCATGCTGCATAAATAGGTCAGTCTGCATGACTGTATTTAGCAGCATCTGCACGTAGCTTTACAATTTCCCCCCCCCCTAAATTCTCTAGAAGTAAAGTTGGAAGGACAACTCTGTGTTAATATGCTAAAATAGGGACTGGATGCTGAGGCCAATTGATTGTGTACTTTTAGATGTACTTGTTCACTCCAGCTGCTGTGTTGCCTTCTCATACTCTGACTCTCTTGTCAGGGTGTGTGTGCAGGTTTCCATTTTGGCTTCTGCATTACTAGTAAAATTCTTAAATAGTTGCAATTGTTATGTCCAAAGTGCACTAATACAGCCAAAACATCCTAATCCTCTTTAGAATTGGGCTGTGTGCTTCTAAATGGTGATGGCAAGAATACGTTGAAAATATTAAAGATCTCCTTTTTATTATTCAGATAAACATCTACTGATTCTGACTTTTCCCCCCCTCCAATTTTCATTAATCTCATTAGCACAGGAAACATCATATACTACAGCTCTGAAAACGGGCCTGTTAGATGCGGGTTCCCGAACCAAAATCTGGCCTATGGAAATGCTGTTAACATTGCATCTGAAAGAAATAGCTAGGCTCAGCTCTTAAATTATGACCCACAGTGGATGAGCCTTACATCAGTCTGTAAATTGAGTAAATCTAGGTGTCTCCTAGAAGCAGTAATTATGAAACACTACCACAGAGAGCTAAAGAAAAAGTATACTCTGGAACAGAGTTTGAAAGAAATATTTTGTAAAGTGGAAAATAACAAGTCCCTGCAGATCTTATAAGAAGATGTGATAATTCTGTATTTGGGGCTGCAGTGGATTCTGTGTATTAAAATCTTATTTTCCTAATCAGAGAACTTAATATGATTCAGAATAAGCATTGAAGAAGATCTCTTAAGGAGGGTGTATCTTCTAAGCTGTCACTTTCCCAACTTTATGATAAATTAGAACTACTAATGCCTGGAAAAAGACCAGTTGTTGTTGTTGTTGTCATTCATATGGAGATTTCTGTGAGGCAGGGAGGGGAGGTGAAGGAGAGGACCATCCAGAGAGTTCTTGATCACTGTTGGGCTTTGGAGAAAAAATATCCAAACATAAGCAATATCCAGGGAGCCAGTGATGTGGAATACAGAAAAAAATTGTCATGACAGCCCACTATGTCTCTAGGGGAAAATTCAAACAATATGTAGAAAAAATTACACAAATCAGATCAACTAATGAATACTTTTTGGCCTAATTTTAGGTCAAAACGTCCTAGTTTATGTGATAACTCATACCCGAGATGCTAGAATTTGGTTATGGTCCATCTAGAAATTCCAGAAATTTTGAAACTCCTAAATAGTAGTTGCAAATAATAATAAACAATTATTTCACAGATTTTATGCCACAACAAGCGTTTATGCAGCTTTCCAGTGTAGTGTTGAGTAAATTGTAACTAATTGAGAATGCCTGGTTTTAATATTTTAATTAAGTGGGCTGTGCAGTTCAGTACTAAAGGGAACTCATACATGTTTACAGAAAGTAGCCAGGCCTGTACACCTATAAGCTTCAGTGCAAATAACTTAATGAAAGGCAAAGATAAGCATATGTTCAAAATTTTCTGAGATTATGTCTAGCACCAGAAGTCATGAATTGTCTAACAAAATTATCTAACAAAACATTAATCTTGGAAATGCTTTTAATGTTTTAAATTGTATTCCAAGGCCACACTGCTGTTGAGGATTTTTGACTATTTAAAAAGAAAAGGTGTCTTACTCTGACAGCTTACCTGATGCATTAGAGGAAAACATAATTTAAGGCTTAAAAAGTATCAAGAAGCCGTGAATTTAATATAGATAGAAAGTGGCAGATACAGGGAAGACAGAGTGCCAGGAAGGAGACTTTCCATTTCTAAAAGAAGTAGGTATTAATGCTGTCAGGTGATACGGTGAACCTGATAGATGAGCAATCTAGCTCAACATTGCAAATCATGAGTTCCCTTTCAAATTATGTTGTAGGGGAATTATTTATCTTCATTTGTTCAACTTGTATTTCACAGCACAAAGAATAAAATATTTGTTCTTCCTTTTATGAAGACCCTCTCTCATCTATTGCATTTGAGCGAATGCTCCAGACCAACTTCCAGATCCCTGTGAACATAAATTTAATTGATAATGACAATAGATATTAAATTGTGTAATTCCACTGAGTTATAATACTGCAGATGACTTAACAATTTATTGATATGGCAGAATAAGTTCATTTACCATTTACTGCAGAAAATGAAGCACCTCTCCATAGTTACAGTATTTCTTACTGTATTCTCCTTGAAATCAGTTTGATATTTCTGAATTGGGCACTTAAAATGAACAGTATAATAAATGTAAGTATTAAATATCTAACTGTGAGTTAGAGCCATTTTCTGTTTAATGTTTTATGATCTATTTGTGTTACATTGTCAGGGTATGCCTGTGATGTCAGCTTGCTGTGCCAGCTCTGCCTCTGTTGGATCAGAGCCACAGTAGGACGGCCCTTGGAGAGCTAACTCCTTTTATGTGGCTGTAGGAGAGCTAATTCCTGTTCTGTGGTTTCTGTCTGGCTCAGATAGAGCTCAAATCTGCCTGAAATATAACAGAGTGGCATACCTTACACCATCTTCTTCACGCTGTAGACCTAGCTCTTGTGGGACAGTCATTATACCTTATTAAAAGAACTTCTTAAAAAATGAAACCACATCCTTGCAACAGGAGGAATGATGAGGAAAACAACAATATGGAAATCCAACACCTTCAAAGCAGTGTTATGCAGTCACATGTAATATATCTGACCAATGTTCCTTATAAGTAGTGAATATGGTCTCAGCAAACCTATAGCTGTGTTTATGGAAAAGCTGCTTTCGTACCTGTATGCAATCTGCCTCTTAACTTTCTTACCTTAACTTGAAAGTAGCTTTTTTGTCCTCTGTGGCAGAGCTACCGCAGTTTGCACATTCATCTTTGCAGCACAAGGCACTCTTGCTTGCTGTAGCCTTCTTCGAGTTCTGGGTGTGACTGACAGCAAAAACCTCAGCATCAGTTTCTCATCAGCCAAAACCAATCTCGTTCAAAAATGGCCTTTCAATTTTCTGGCTTGTTCTGTGAAACTGGCTGGCTGGCTGGCAGTGCAGGTGTTTAAGTGTAAGGACTTCCTGTGGTTTAAGATTTGACAGACTCCAGTTGGTGCCCCTAGTTACTTGAGAGTGATGTGGCAACACTGAGTGGTTGCTGATGAACAGGTTTGCAGTGATCATGCCTCTGTTTTCTGTTTTTGTTTTTTGTTTTTATCTTTTCCTCAGGGGAAATCGCTCACATCAAAGAGGTTAACCAGTCTAGTGCAGTCCTACTAAAAGGATCACCTTGTAGCATGGAAGCAGACTCAAATCATTATACATACTTTGTAGCTCACTGATTGCCTGACTCAGAGGACAGTAGAACAAGATGTTGCATGAGCAAGGACCTGACTTGTTTTCTTTTGTGTATACTAAGGCATTACAGACTCCGAGGGACTCTCTAGCCTTTCGATGCCTCCATTTCGAAAACTGTCTGCTCACTTCCTCCTTCATATCAAGCTGGATCTGTGTCTTTTTATTTTCTGCAAGCTCAAGTACAGTGAAAAAAAAGCTTCTGCTAGGCACAGTTTATTAAAAAAATACGTCAATCAAAAACTGGAAGAAATGTAAAAAATGCATATATTAATAAATATACATATGGCATCACATTTATTGCACAATAAATTAGCACAGAAGGTTTCATTTCACTGATGTATTCACATTGAGAAAGAAAGCCTGTGTCTTTGTCTGTTGTCTGTATATTCTCTGTTAATGTTTCTTGCATTTATTTTTATACCATATTTAAAAAAAGAACACCTTTTACTCCAGATGTATTAAAGTTGATCCTTTCTCTGTAAATTTGTGTATGTTTATATTGTTGTTTTATCTTTCATTAAAAGATGCAGAATCTCTTTCCTTTGGGAAGTTTGAGATTTTAATATTGAATCTGAAGATTAGTCAAGAGCAAAATGATCCCCAAAAGTTACACACCTTGTGCTTTCTAAAAAGTGACATGAAATGGCATTTTCTTTCTCTCAGTGACACCTAATCAAACACTATTGATAATCATTTACTTTTTCTTTTCTTTTTATCAAGCTAGCAGCAGAGAGACCTTTCCCGCTTGCTCATCATTGCATAAGCAAACCTTTCTTTAAGCTAGGCCCACTCTGTAGCAGTGCAGCCTGCACGGCGATTCAGTCGCTATCCCAGACCGGATTGACTGAACTGCACTTCCTTAGGAATGGACATGAAAAAAGCTGGTTGAGAACACAAGAGTACCCTTGCTAAATAGGAAGGACAGGGCTTCTTTCTCCTTGCTGTCACTTGTGCTGCAAGGCAGCATTTTAAGCTGAAAAGGTAGTGGTTTGGGAGTGCTAAGTATACGGTCTGTGGAGTAAACCTCCGCTAGTAATGCAAGAGGAGGCTGTCATTTTAATTCCAGGGCTCTGTTTGGGGATGCTGCTGTGTGTCCACTGCTGAGCTTACTCACACAGAGACCTGTTGACAGATTTATGAGTGTGTGTTGATGTTGCCCGTGAGACGGTAGATACGGAGCTTCTGAAGCTAATTGAGCTGGAACCAGAAATCTGCTTGGCCTGAGAAACAACACCGTCGACTGATAGAGGTGATGTAAGGATAGTAGACAGAATCTCGGAGTAGAAAAGAAAGAATGGGAACTAAGTCAAATGACAAAATGCTGATACCTCCAGGGCATGGTAGGGTGCACAGGACAAACAAGCCTTTTTAGCAATGCACAGAGTAGACGCAGGACAGCCAACTCCAGTACCATCTGTCTTGCTTACTTTGGTTTGATATTGAGAATCTTGTTTCAAAGGGTCTATGAATCCTAAACATGCACACATGAAGTGGGACAGTCATAGATAAAAGCAGACGATCAATTTGAATGCATTAATACCAGAGACATCTCATTTAGCATTGGAAAACCACCTGCACTGATGCCATTAGGGACAGGATGGTTGCACACAGCAGCTCTGGGCAGAAGGGAGCTGAGCTGCCTTCTGCTGGGAGCACTCACTTCTCCACTGGTTCTGGCAGTAGTCTGGTGCAGCCATAACCAGGAATGCAGCATCTTTAAAGAGGCAGTCTGAGTGAACACAGTACAAAATGCATTATAAATCCATGAATGGCTGTTCTCCATATTCTGCTCAGTTGAGGTTTCTTGAGGTTTGGGGTTTCTGTTTGTTCATTGTTTTCACATGCCGCTGTGTTTCTGGTTTCTAGCAAGGATGACAATTACTGCTTTAAAGTGTCTCTGTTTTTGCTGGCACAATTAAGCTTTTATGGAAATGCCCCATCAGAGCTGGGTCTTACCAAGATCTTACCAAGAGCTCCACACTGGTCATCTCAAAATATTCACAACCTAGGGAGGTCAGACGAATTTTAGTAAGTAGCCACACTGAATCACAGATCTTGAACGGAGATTTAATTTTACCACAGAAATGTGAGCTCTGAGACATGAGCTTGAGGCCAGGCAATCCACAGAAATTTGAGCTCTGCATCACTTCTCAGTGTCAAATAGAGATATTTATTTCCAAACTCCTGCTGCCACTAATTGCATCCACTGGTATATTGCCTCCTTTGCCTTAGTAGTTAACTAATTAGATACCATGGTCTGCTTGAAAGAATCACTTCTGTCAAATACCTCATGTTTCAAATTCAAGCATTAGGCATTTCACGCAACTTCACCCTAATATTTTAATTTTTCAAAATCACTTTGCAACACCAACTGATTGATAAAAAGTCACAAAGCATTTGTATTCCTGAACCCATTCTGTACTTATTTTACTTCTTTCCTGTCATAGTTTTACTCCAGCTGGAAACTAAGTATCACGCAGCTGCTTGTTCACACCCCCACACCTCCAGTGGGAAGAAAAAAAAGTAAAACTCATGGGATAAAATAAGAAAAATTTAGTAATTGAAATAACTTATATTAATAATAACAGTAATCTTAATGAAAATGAGAGCAAGAGAGGAAGGAATAAAACCCCCTATCCAAGAAATACAAGTGATGCACAGTGCAATTGCTCACCACCTGCTGACCAATGCTCAGCCCCCGAACAGCAATCGGCACCTCTTGACCAACTCCCCCACTATACTGACCATGGTGTTCTGTGGTATGGAACATCCTGTTGGCCAGCTCGGGTCAGCTGTCCTCATGATGTCCTCTCAGCTTATTGTGCACCTGCTCCCTGGCAGAGCATGGGAAACTGGAAAGTCATTCACTGAGGGTAAGACCTGCTCCACAGCACCGAAAGCATCAGGGTCTTACCAAAGTTATTCTCCTACTAAATCCAAACCACAGCACTGCACCAGCTACTAGGAAGAAAGTGAAATCTATCCCAGCCGAACCCAGGACATTCAAGAAATATGAAGTCTGTATTGAATGGCTGTCTTTCCCTGTATTTGCACAGGATTTAACATGATGTCTCTCAAGTAAAACCAGGCATTACTAATAAGGATTTCAAAGTAGTCAGGGAGCTGTGTTAAGAGTTCATCTGAGCTTAGTTCCAAGTGATACAACTCCACTGTTACATATGAGTGAACTTGGCCCAAACAAAATCAATCCTACAACTAGATGATTTTTAAAAGGTTTATCTGAAATTTTCTCTCATCTCATCACTGTCATCTGCCAGTGATACAATACTGGGACTGGAAACTCCAAGCAGGCACAGACTTCCTTTTTCTTCCGCACAGAGAAAAGCTAAATTGTGTTTCCAAATTCATACAAAGATCCACTTCAAGAATTAAGATTATCTCAGATTAAGGCATGCTTGTACAATAACCGAACAGCTGCAGTATTACTTTGGTTACACAACGATTTACCAATTAAGAATGTCAGTGAGGTCACAAATCTGCTGAGGAAAAAAGGACCAAGAGAGAAAATCACTCTGAAGGGACCATATTTCTTACCTTCTAGGGAAAAGCCATCAGTCAATGCCTCCTGGCTCTGCCCAAGAAGTTTAAAACACCCTAATATGGGATATTAATTGTAATATTCCTTAAAATAAGTGGTTGGAGCCTGGAACTTTCATCTGACAGTTGGGGTTCATCAGTCAGTCTCTTTTCTCAAACATCCGTGTACATTAAACAGCTCTAAAGCCTACAGGATAAAGTGTTTGATGGTGCTGCTGCTGCACGCTTCAGATGGTTTTGTGCTCCCAGACTAGCCTGTGAAGGAAAATGGTTGGTGGGAGAGGCAGAAGCTACCGTGGAACCTACCTGACAACAGCAAAATAGTCACCCCTTCTGTAAAAAGCAAGTAAAAACAGTCCTTCAACCTTAGAAATCCAAATAGGAAGAAAAAGGGCCTTACAATAGTGATGAAATAAATTGCAAAATACTGAGCCAAAACAGTAGTGGAGACTGGCCAAAAATTAATGAGTTGAAGGTGAATACAGGACTAAGAAATGGGAATAAATTGTGGTGACCGGAACACAACCAATAAGGGAGGAGACTGGAGAGCTAAATAATTAGGAGCAAGAGAGGCAGAATGCAGCTGGTGGATTGCCAGCCTGTTGGCCACAGCCGTGCTGAGTTGGAATTAAAACCTGAAAAATCAGGCAAGATCAACTGGCACCTTAAAACCTAACAACAACATTTTTTCATCTAGGAAGCAATAATGTATAACAGTAAAATATCTAGAGTTGCCTTTTTCAAACTGCACCCCTAATAGTGACTGAAATCATGAGACATAAATGCCAGATAGTCTCCTAAGAAATAAAATACAGGAAGGCAACAACTAGTTCCAGAAAACAAGACCTGTAGGAATTCATTTAGGATGTTATTTATCAAAAAAAAATAAAGCCAAAGCAGACCACCAAAGTGAGGAAATGCTGGTTTTGATATGTAACTGGACCTAGGAGTTGGAAAAGCCAGTGATTTATTTGGGGCTCTTCCAATTATTTATTTTTATGCATGGTGAAAAACAGCTCTTTCAATTTAGATTTTAAAACTGACATATTTTTTTATGTCTCTTCTAGCTAAAGATACTGTGCATAGAACTAACACTGCACTTACTATAGTATGTGCATAACACTGGACTTATTATAAAAGGTGCATAAAACACAGGAATTTCGCGAAAAGAATTTTAATAGCTACAGGGAATTAAAGAAAATAAGGTTTTAATCCAAACATCTTCAAGGGAAATTATCAGCAAATTATTTGAACATATTCTGTGTCCACAATTCATTTAAGCAAGTTGCTAAGTGGTTGTGACTCACACCAGTCTGCCTTTTGATCTAACTGTGCTAAACAGATTGCTTTTGTCTCCTGTGAGTTGAAGATATGCTGAATCTCCAATATTAAAGAGGTGAAGGGGAAGAGAAGATGAGTTCTCTGAGGCTGGATTCCCCCCTTCATGCTGTTGCAGACTGTGGAGTCCTCAAGTGGCATGTGTACAACTCCATGTGTTTTGTTTGTAGAGACATCGACTTGAGGGCTGCAGAGTCTCTCCAGACAGTCATTATCTCTGAAACGACAAAGTTTTTTTTCCCTAATATCTAAACAGAATCTTCTTTGCTTTGGTTTATCCCTTTATTTTTGACCAGGCTGCTGCAGTCGCTACAATTATATGTTCCCAACATAAATGGACATTGCAACATCACAGCCTCCTTTGGTTTTCTTACTGGTGTTTTCTGAAGTATTGAGTGACTTCATTACTCTCCTCTGGGCCAGGGGGTCTTACAACTTTCTTGGTGGATGGTGCTTGCAGGACTCTCACCAAGGTTTTACAGGAGGAGGGCAGAGGGTTACTGTTGTACTTCTGCCGGTACACACAAATACAGGACTTGCCCTTTTTGCAGTAGATGGCCACTACTGAACTGTGCCAGCTTATGTGACATAGGAATGCCCAGATCCTTTGCAGTCTGGCATAGATGGTTGCTCCCCTTGGTGTGCACCTGACTCTTCTTGGGTCAGTGAGGTGCCTTGAGTTGTCCTTTGAATAGCATACTCATTTTTCAGACAGTCTTTCTCTTTTCCCAAGATCTTTTTTTTTTTTTTTAGTTTTTTATTCCAGCAGTGCGTTACTTGCAGTCCTTTTATCTGCAGGTATAATCTTTTATCTTTATATGTGGGTGAGAGTGAGGGATCTGCAGGCCTGGTTCTTTAACACAAACACTTGAATGAGAATGAGTACCATCATCACTATTTGCTGTAAGGGATCCGTATGTGTAAATTGCAAAGAAAAATTGTCCAGATAATAAACTCTGAGAACCTGCTCAAATGCTAGATGATAGTCCTTATTTACAAGTGTGGACATGGACAGTAAATATCAAACAATATTAAGACACGATGGTAAATGTTACCTTGTTAGTGGCATTTGCACAATTTTTATTGTACTTTGATCCCAAAATATATTCTGCTGCATTCACCTTCATTGGCTTTCTTTTTGATTTGACTAGATTTTGAAATCTCTTGTTAGATTCATCACAGATGTCATCTTTCAAAAGGGGTGCTATTTCCCACCCTTCCTCTTAACCTGGCAGCTGCTCCTTAAGCACAGGTATCACATAAATGAGGCATTTCATTATGCACATTGTCTTTTCTATCCACCTTTTTATTTCTTTACCCCTTTCGCTTTTAAAAGATGAGTGGCAATGGCATATTTAATGTGACTTACTTTTCTACCTTTTGCTGAATGTATAAACCAAAATCTATAAACTTTTTTTGAGTTCATCTCCTTTGATGCATTGTTCTTTAGACAACTTTTCTTTAAGAGTCTTTTTCTTCTCTCCTCCTCCCCATCAGTAACATCTTTTTTAGGATTCTCCATCTTTTATGGTTTTTTTCCTTTGTTCCTCTGATTCTTGCTCCATTGATCTCTCCTGCATGGTCTTATGGTTCCCACTAATGCTCTTTATACTTACCTTCTCCGTTTTATCCTTCTTGGAATTAAAATTAGAAAAAAACACAACAAAACAGAAAGCATTAAAGGAAAGGCAGGTCAGCGCTAGGGCAGCCGCTGATGTGGATGCACAGTGTGCCTCTGACTGTGGCCTGATCTCAGGGGACCATCCCTCTCCTGGCAGTCTGCCTCTCCCCTTCCCCACCCTGTTCCCAGGAGCTCTCCACTCCTCCTACAGCCACTGCTTCCCCAAGGTGAAGGAGAAGGGGCATGGGGCAATGTCCTGGGGAAGAGCATGCCTGTACAAGGGTGCTGTTACACAGCAGGGACATCCTTCCTCGCTGGTGGGGAGATGTCTCTGGGAACCTCAGGAGATGCAAGGGAGGTGAGTTATTCCTTTGCTTAGGTGCCATGAATGGAGGCAGACAAAAGGTGTGACTCCTCTGGTGCCCGGGACTGATGGAAGGCAGGGGGCAGGTACTCAGGCCATTCACTCCCAGCATTGCAATTTGAAATAAGTAAGGAGCTTGAGCTTCTTCCATGGTAAGAGTGCAGTGAGGGTGTCCACAGAGTGATGCAGAGTCTCTGTCTGTTATCAAAGAGGGAGTCTGTGGGAGGCAGGAATGAAGATTAAAGCCCAAGACTAGGAAATATTTCTAAGTCCTGGTCTGGGTGGCAGCTTCAGTGACACCAGTGAACAGGCCTATGGAAACTCAAGTTCTGCCTAAATCACAGATAAAATTTTTTGAGGGTGGAGGCACAAATGTGGAATTTTGTCAATGGATAGAGTAAACTGCTGAAGATACAGTTCAGACAATTAGATAGATATGCTCAATTAATGAGGGAATTGGTTTCCAGAACGTTGTTTTTAGGGAGCTGTTAGGTTTGTAATTCCTAAGTAATTTTAGGTGACTCCATTTCTCCTTCCTCCATCCCTTCTGAAGCAGTTCAGCAACCTTTCTTGGCTAGCAAGGTTTTTTTGCCTTATCTCTCTTCCCTTGATTTCCTTCTCAGCTGTTTTCCTAATCCTTTTCTGCCAGTGTTGGAAACTCCAGGTGTAAGGGAGTAGCTGAAGCTGCTCTCCCACCAGTGCCTTTGTGTGCAGAGCAGAATTTTCACTTCCATCTTTTTTTTCATCCTGTAATGAGAAAATTGAAATATCAGACTTTCATTTTGTTCCAAAGGGCTTCTTCCCAGTGCAATTCCAATCATACAGATCCATATCATCTACTTTTTCTGTATACTTGTGGTATTGAAGGGGGGGGGACACTCCCAACCAACTTAAAAAAACAAACACGGAAGATATGAATTTTAGATATCTCTTCTTCTGCTGCTGGTCAGCGCTAAGTGGAACAAGAGAAAAATAATCTCTCAAACCCCATTGCTGTATTAAAACTGTACTTTAGGATTCTCATCCAAAAGGAGCTCTGACCATTTCCAGACCTTTTGTTGCCTCAGTTGACATCTCCCACTGTTTTTTTCCTGTCCTAAACTCCAAAGCTTCCTGCCCCAAAGCATACTTCCACTGAAATCAGAGATGTGAAGCCTGTAGGACTGGCTTTAAAATACAGTTACCCTTTGCTCCTAAAATTGGCTTCCTAGCTGGATGTTGGTGGTGGAATCTCTTTGGTACAGTAGGGTGGGTTTTGGGGGTTTTCTTGAAGGATGGTTCTGGATTTCTCCTGCCTCTTCTCTCACCCAAGACCACAGCATGTGCTGGGAATGCACCTTTGTCTCTAGAAAGATTTTGAAGACAATCTCTTTCCACAAAAAGCATGGACTAGGTGGAGTGACTTTGATTATTTTGTGTCTTTTAATAAGAAAGTAAAAAAGCAAGAGTTTACAGGCCAGAAGACTACAAGGAATATGAGAGCCAGGAGGGAGTGATAAAAATAACAAAACCAGCTGCTTTTATTTAACATCTAAATAAAGATTTTGAATATGTTACCCTAATAGCATCGGGGGGGGCGGGGGGGGGGAGGAAAGAAAGAAAGAGGAGACAAGAAAGAAGGAAAAACCTTTCCATGTCCAACATGAAGATGTCTGATGTTGCCTGTAGAAGCTGCATCCTTTTCAGATCCTGAAAGCTCCTGCACCAGGATGGAGGTCATTACTCCTCATTATTAAGGCCTTGCCACCTTGTGCATGCAGCAGCAGCTCTACCAGAGAAAATCTGTCTGCATCAGTCAGCATCAGTCCTTCATGTAACACAGAAATGGCTTCTTTAGGCAACTCCGTCCCCTGCATACTCCTACTTTCTGTTTTATGGGTACTGACAGGCTAGGACCCGCATGGCCAGTGAGTGTATCAGCACTGATCTGCTGCACTGCTGCTGCAGTTTTCTGCTAAGGAAAAACGTGTAATCTGAATGGTACTACTATGAACTGTGTAATGCTTACTACGAAAAATATTCATTAGAGAAATTTACTGGATGGGACTATTTTGGTATTCATTATAACCCATTATTTGAGGAAACTAAATAGAGCATAAGATCAGAAACAAAGGAAAGAAGTCAAAGCAATTTTCTTTACCATAGTAGAGCAAACTAGTTTGGTGTTATCAAAAGCCTGGTGATTTTTTTTTTTCATTTTTCCTCCCGTAGTCCTGAAGTGGTCATATACCTCTTTTTTTCTACTTGACATCTTCGGTTTTCGTTCATGCTGAGTCTTGCTGATGTACGTGCTGATCGATATTCATCGGAAGCAAACAAACCCGTATCACGCTCCTCCTCTAAACCCTCCGCTGCGGTGATGTTGGAAGTGGCCGGGCAGCAACCGCGAGCTTCCCTGCCAGCACCAGCACCAGCACCGCAGAGCTCGGCCGGGTGTGTGCGGCTCGGCGCCGCTCGCTGCCCGCGCTGTGCGCGCCGGGCGGGGGCCGGGCCGGGCGGCGGGGCAGCACTGACCCCTCGTGGGTGCGCGCAGGAACCGCGCCCGCGCCGCTGCCGGGCCCGGCGATGTTGTTGCGGCCGGGCAAGAGCAGCACCCCGCCTGTGGCGAGAGCGCAGCGCCTCTGCGGCCGCGCTCACACGGACGCCCCCTGTCCCCTCCCCTGGCCGGGGACAAACGAGCCACCTCCTGTCGTGTCCCAGCAGAAAGGCCGTGGAAGATTTTTGTCAGGTTACATCAGAGGAGACCGTCTGCTTTTAAGAGGATTCCTGGGAACCGGTGTCGCTGCACTACACAGGTTCCTTCTAGGATGTTGGGGTCTTATCAAAATATATTTGGGTTGTTAGGAATTTCCTTCAGTAGCCAGTGGCACTTGGTTCAAGAAGAAAAAATCAGAGTGCTGTGCAACCAAATATAAAAGTACCCCCAAAGGAAGAAGAAATAGCAACAGCCACAGAGCAGAGCCAGTACATCAAGGTCTGATTTGACTCTGGAGACATGCAGAGCCTGAGGACTGATGGATTACGCAGTTCTACTTCTGCTAGTATCATGTCCCCAACAAAGACTGCCCCCCTTCCAGCTGGCTGCCCACAGGGAAGGGGAGTGTGGAAGTCATGCATGGGAGCACTGCACGTAGTTGTTCCCATTTTCCTCCAGGGCGATGAGATGTTGGACCTATGATCCGTAAGCAAACAGGCTGGCCAGAAGGAAACCCACTGCCATCTACTTCTGATTTTAGGGAGAACCTGTTGATAAAGGCCAAAATGTAACTGGTTTACAGCTGCCAGACTGCAGCAGTATGGTCTGTATTGCTCTCTATGCTTCATTTGTTCTTCGTTTGTTCATTTCTGTATCTTGTTAAGAATGAGAAACCAAACCTAAAAGCTGTGCTTGATTTTCCTGGGCTTCCACCTGCACAGTTGCATTGATTTTGGTCTTTTCTCCTCTTCTCCAGAGCCCCTACAGCCTCTGATGGTATTGCTGAGAAAGTCTGACTCTGTATTTCAACCTTTTTTCATCTCATTTTTTTATATAACCCATCCCAGCTTTACCAAAGAACCTGCACTCTGCCTGTGAGGACCACAGGCAAACCAGGAAAAAGCACCCTAACGACCTCAGACACTGAACCATTTTGAGGAGGTTTTTCTGTGGAGAATCATGCATGAGGAGTATCTACTCTTCAGTTTTGAAAGCCAGAGGATGAAAGAAATACTTTCTCTCCATTAGTAATAGACAACTAACCTTAATAACATAATGTTTAATGAAAAATACTTTAGGTATTTATATGCAATATTGTTTTATGTCTGGAGTGGGTATTATGGGAAAAAATTGTCCTGGCTCTAGGGGATGGAGAGAAAGTTTGCCTTTTCTTGGATATATAACACTACCCTTTGGGATAGTGTCATTTGATAATTCCTGCCACATGTTCTTATGAGTAGGATGTTTTTGTTTCCTTGCTGTGTCTCCCCTCAAGTCCTGCTGGGTAATATTTCAGATGGTCACGGTCAGAAAAGGCATGTGACAACTTCCAGATGTTCAAATAATCAAAGCGATCTGCAGATCTAAGGGAGCACACCAACAAACAAATGGAGGATAACTTGAAGAGCTGCAGTCTAGGTGGGGGGTCACGTTCAGAGGTGGTGTAGCAGGCTGAAGGATAGTCTTTTAATATCTGGAGAATTCACTGATGTCTAGATCATTTGCTAAAAATGAGATGGTCTGATGATGGGACTGGGCAGGCAGTAAAAACATAAAACATGGGGTCTGGTTGTGGTTTTCCCACAGCTTGGAGCAGAGCTGGCTTCCCCGGGGAGCGAGGAAGGCTCTCATAGTGCAGCATAACTCTGAGCTGAGCTGGCCTCTGGGCTCCAGCTTGCGTGATCCATCTGGGACTAAGAAATGTGACCATGCCCTGCTGTCATCCACATCACCACAGCATCTGGGGCTACATCCTTGCCGAGCTGGTGGTGCCCGAGACAGGGCTGTGTTCGACTGAGAGACGGGAGGGCACATCTCAGCTCAGAGAAACGTGTGCTTCTGGTGTGCTCCTACCTGGCTTGTATAGACACCTGTCTGGGTACTAATAGCTAGTTCTAATCCCAGTTTGGAGAGCCCTTAATCAAAGCCCTTCATCACCCCAGGTGATTTTTGTTAGTCCATCCTCCCAGCTTTATAGAAACAGACAAGACAATTGAAAATGTGCGGTGAGACAGAGCATTCCTCTTTGGAAATGTAAAACCATTCATCAACAAGATTTAAAAAGCTCATATTAGTCACTGGCGACCTGGTATTTGTAGAGGTGAATGAGCATGACTGTGGTGCAGTGTGTTTGGAGCGGCAAGGAACACCAGGATGGAGGATGCACGTTGCTTCTGTGACACAGACTGAACAGTCCTGTCTCTGGTCACAGGAGGGACAATGTTCCCTCCCCACAGGATCCCACAGCAAGTTTCCTGGTGCCTTTTTGTACACTGGAATTTGATGTCACAGTGCCTGCACTGCTGGCACATCATTTGAAACAGATGTTCTCTGCATCTGCCCACTCTGTGTGCAACTGGCACAGTTCTGCTGGAAGATTGCTTTCCAAATCCTTCCAGTGATGGAAAGGGGCAGGCAATATTACTACTATTATTTCTACTACTACTAATTTGTTTGGAAACACTGCTGGCTCAAAACCTGGCTCAGCTGCTGATGAAGAAGGGAAGATCTGCTCATGCAGAGAGAGCTTCTAGAGTTTTGAACTACAGGCTGACACTTTTGAAGTGTAACTATTTGGGACATTGCTACCAACTGCTCTTTCCCCTTGGTGATAAGGCTTTATATGACTTTTCGTGCAATCCTATATGGGTCTTTTGCTGCTTGGGAGGTAATGGTGTAGCATGCTAGCAAATTTGGTTCCACTCTAGGAAAAGGAACAGCTTTGTGACTGTTTGTCCATCATCAACAGCTGCTTTTGTCAGTTGGGTTCTCCGTATGGCATTCCTCAAACACCTGGAGAATTTCTGACAAAATTAGTCTTTGGTTTTGTGCAAAGAATACCTTCGTATGTACATGGAAGAGGAAAGTCCAATACACTGCTCTCCTGGAGAATCAGACCGTGGTGCCTGTGTGCTTAGAGCGGCCTGAGCCTGAGGAGGGCATTGGTAGCAGTGGCGGGGCCTCGGAAGAGACACACCACAACACAGGCAAACACACAGAAGTGGGGAGGATGCTGCAATGCATGAGAACACTGGTACCTGAATGTGCTGCGGGAAGGTGGTGGGTGTGAAGAATGAGGTCTGGATTGTATGACAGATATTTATTTTGACAGCTCATCTCTGTCCTGATCCATGTTTCTAAGACTGAGCTAACAAGGTCGTCTTATGCAGTAAACTCTGAAAATTTTGGAGGCATTTGTTCTTCTACTAGCTGGAGCATTGACAGCATATGCTTCCATCATTTATATCGTTGTTGTCAAGACTGCAAGCTCTTTGCCCATGTCCACAGGGAAAGTTATAATTATGTATGTATGGTAAATTAAAAATGGAAACCATTTATTGCACTGGAAGCCAACTCAAAAAGGACAGCTGGGGAGATGTGATATGGGAAATAAAGCTACTACAAACCAGAAAACTGTGGGAGAAACAAACTAAGTGGCCTCTATCTACCAACTACCCATCTGTTGGTCATCCACCAATCTCTCTACTAGCTACATATTTGAATGTTACTATTTAAAAAATGGGCAAGGGAGCAGCATGGGGAGGTCTGGCTGGGGCAAGAGGAAAGCAGCTAAAGGACCTTTTTACTGGCTGGTAAATTCATGCCTGGTCTCCCTTCAAGATTTCATAGCTTAGAAAGAATTTCAGTTTGTTCTTCAAAAGATGCGTCAGTCTGTTCTGGATTAAGAAGACAATATGCCTTCCACATTTACTCCCCCCGCAAAGATTGATTTTTGGAGGATTTACTAGTCATTTCGTTTCAGACACATTTTTTAACAAGTTGGCTTTCTTTGTGGTTAAACTTAGACTCTGTCCTTCCTGAATCCTATAAGGCTCACTATGTGGTGTTTGTCCTTTCACGGTCATTACTGATACATACTCGCTGCACTCATTGTGCTCTACTAAAATTGTTTTGTCAGGGTAAAAATTGCAAATTAAAATATTCTCTCAGAGGGAGAACCCCAAATATAATTTCGTAACAAAAATTCCCCAATCGTTTCCAAACAATTTAAAATTGAATATAAATCTTTCTTTTAGTACCAGATGTGACCTTCCCAAAGCTTCAGACATGAATAATGTCTCCGAATTTTCCAGCTATTCCAATACGCTATCCATTCTGAAACCAGCCTGTGCCTCTACCACATATTCAGGAAAATTTGCAAAGAAGGCCAATGCCTGACATTTTTACCCATTAAAATCAATCGTCATATATATTTTAATTTACTTTCTCAGTTTTCATTCCCTTCTATTGCTTGTTTGTAGCTGAATCTCCATTTCCCCTCTTTTTAATGGGAACTTAGGAAGTTCCCTCTATTTTCCTTTCTCTGCCTTTTCTTTCTTTAGAGTTGCTTGTCTTTTTCCCTTATTTTAATAGCCATCATCTTCTGTTGACTGCAGATCTTGGCTATATCCTGATAAAGTCAACAGTAAGGTTTTCCCTGGAATTTTAGATGTGTTTCCATATTGGTTTTTCTTTCCACTCCTCTCTTTTTTCTTCTTGATGCCTGGCTGGCCCATTTAAACAAACATTTTCGGAACAACTTGTGCTCGGCTGACTAAACTGGTAAATGACAGATAAATATAGTTTCAATTGGGGACAGCTTTCTGGCAAAGGAGGGAGAACAGCACTAAAGAAGAATTTTTCTCACCTTGAGTCATGGGACCTGGTTGGTTAAATTAAAACCATTTACTTAACCTGCGAGTACAACACGCAAACATCAGAGAAGCCCTTTACTTTTACTGATGCTTTATGCTGCCTATAGTACCCTTGCTTTTGTGAAACACAAATAGACCAGGTTTCTTTCTTTCTTTGGATCAAAAGCAGCACAAACCTAATTTTATATTTAAGTAATGGCCCAGGCTTATTTTTTCAGTCATTCTTTTTTTTCCCCCACCACCCAGAAAGCTCTGTCATAAGCTTCAAGCTTCAACATGTAAGGATAGAATTATAAATTCCTTGATGTTCAAAGGCTGGCTACCTCCCATCGTAACTCAATCTTGCTGCTACACATTACTGTCTTCTTATCAAAGTGCACTTCACCGAGCATACAAAAGGGATGTTGCTATGTTTGTTAAGATGATAATTTGCATGTTTGCTATGAAGCATATGGAGGACTTTTATAAATATTTTTATATGTTTTTATTCATACAGAGGGGCTAGAAATCTAAATATTACAGTGCTTTTGATATATATAGAGAAAATAAAAACCCAATTCACAATAGTAAGTCATTGTATCTTGAATTTTTATTGTAATAAATTATAGCAATAGTTCACACAACCCAGCTATTATCTCAGATTGTCTCTCTGCAGAATCACAAAAACAATCTGAGTCATCCTGACTTGATTCATGTTCAGTTCCTGTTTGGGAAGACTTCCCTCACCATCAGGCTGCCTGGTAGCATTTTTTTTTCTGTGAAAGCTCAAATTCTGTACAACAGTCCCACAGCCTATGGTGGGTTCTGCAGCATGAATAATGGAAAATATGCATGCCTGCTTGTTTGCAGCTGGTTATTTTTGCTGAAGTCCATGTGGAAGGAGAGCTATGCAACTTCTTCCTACATGGTATGTGTCTTTTTAGCACTCTGATGGGAATGGATTAATAGAGACTGACCAAACATATCAAAAGATGCTCAGCATTTCAAAGAGGGAAAAGAAGTGGAGTTGACATGCAGAGCCAAGGTTGAGTATCAACCATTTTCAGAAAAAAGGTGAATTTGTCTTTATTAATAAAGTAAGGCACAACAGAGTTGTTTCCCTTTTTCTCCCAGGGTCCTTTTCATGGCCTGTGACTAAATTCTTGTAAAACTTTTATTTATATTTGCTGTGGCTTTCATTTCACCTACATATGTTATTTGAATTGGTACATGCAGAATATATTATTTTAATTAGTTCATGGAGCTGATTAATTAATAACTGCTGCTCTTACCTGAAAAGCATGACAGGAGCAGAGAAGATTACTTGCACTTGCTACCCTTCCTTCATTTGAGAGAGACCTCTCTGAGCTGAAAATGCAGCACAGAAACTTTATATAATACCTTAGACATGAAGTGAATAATAATGTGTGACTTCAGGGAAATGAAGGTACGCAGAGTAACAGTGACACTGGCTAATATTTCTGCAGCTGAACAGTTCAGCAGTGAGTAGCCTTGCTTCTGACAGTCCTGCAAAAATATGGTACAAATTTTGCTATTAGTAATAGAAGCACAAAATCATCACTTAAAACCTTACAATGACTACAAAGATTACCAGATTCCTCCATCTAAAATGAAGATTGAAGGAACTTTACATGAAACATTTGCAGTGTTTGGCCATTTGATGTTGTATGACTGAGCAAAAGTCATTTAATCGGGTGGGTGAAAGTGAAGTCAGGTGCAGAGCAACAAGTTGTAGGGGCTGTATGTGCTGTGGGGAGCACGCTTCACCAGGGGCAGTGGGCTTAAACTGGATATGTTGGTTCATGTCCAGGGCATTAGCTGGGTGTCAACTCCAGGAACAAAACTGGTCTGAAGCTAATGAAACCCCTGGGAATACGCATTTTTGGCTAGGAGGCCTGATTTCCTCTGTATGTATGTTGAGCTCTTGAAGCACAGTATTTGCTTCAGGCACTCTTAAAGATTGCTCTGAGACCAACCAAAAGGCTGGAAAGCGTCTTCGGATAGAAGTGGTAGGTGTGCAATCATTTAAGCACGCCAAGAAAACGTTTAAGGATTTTGGTTATAGATGGTAAGTATTTACTTCAGGACTAATGCTCTTCCCATCCAGCAAGTAAAGATATAAAAAGATCTGGTGGCTGGAGCTGGACAGATGCACAGGATGAAAAGGTTACGCATTTCACCAGGGAAATACTTAGCTGCTGGTGTGGATTGCAAGAGGTTATTGTGGCTTTTCTACCATTAGCAATTTTTAAATCGAGAATAGAGGTTGCTGGGTTTTTTAAATCTAAAATATTTACTCAAGTTTAAACTGGATCAAATTCAAGGATGTTCTGTGTCCTAAATTATGTGGTTAGGTGACCACACAGTGACTCCTGGTTTTATAATCTGAAAATCCTTTTGCTCTGACAAATAAGGCTGGAGGAGCGTTTACTGTGATTGATGACTTGGATTCATGGATGCGCACTGTGTTTACTGGGGTCAGCACTCACCTTTCTTCCTTCTGAACCAGCTTAGCACTGACTGTCCAGGCTGCAGAGCTGCACTAAGCAGACCTGTCCTGCCTAGCCCAAGGATGCTCCTTTTTCACTTATTTCTTTCCTCCCAGGCTGGAAACCCACATTCCTTTTTCCGAGGAGCCAGGAGCCACCTTGAACCGGGGAACTTCTGTAGCGCTTTGAGAGTAACCATTCACAAAGACCTTACAGCTCTGAACTACAGCACGCACAAAGAACACTTTTTTTCTAGCAACTACAAAATGCTGCAATAAGCTTGGCTCCAATGAAACCTCTACTAGTGGTAGTGGAGCTTTGTATGTTAGTGACCAAGGATTTGACTATCAGATAATTGCGATTCTATGTTCTTTCCAGAACAACTTGCATAATTTAAGAAGAAAATCAAACTCCAATCAAGCTGTTCAGAGGTTTTGAAATATTCAGATGCAGAGCTCCAAGATTTAGCCATTGGGGTACAAGTGCAAAATGCTGCTAAGCAGGCAATAGGCTCAGGATTTATTGCAGTGACTGAACTTACAAATACAGAAAGTTCACAGAAAAGCCTGCTCTTGTGAACTTTCAACCAGCATTTGCAAACTTAAGAAGCCATAGATTACTTATATAATAAATGGATGCCTATCTGTCCAAATGTTTAATAAAGATACTATCTGAGAAGCATGAAACAAGTCATTTTCCTCTGCAGTAACAATATATTTCTTATGTTGTATACAGGACAGTCACAATAGCAGTTTAAATCTTTTGAAGCTTCTATATTCAGAAGATGATACTTTGACAGCAATTATACCCAAAATACGGGTATTAGAATGGGAGTTTTCAGGTCAGATGAGACTAAAATTTGGTAATGACTGAATTCTCTTTAATTCTTATTGATATATATGCACCATTTAAATAAGATCTTGATACTAAAAGATAAACTGAACTGTGCAATATGATCCAGTAAAACCTGCTTTTATAAATGCTCTTTGTACCCTGGAAGACATGGGGACAGTGATACTATTGATTTTCAAAGGTCAGATCACCTGTTTCTGGTTACTTTGGCTAATGGAGTGCGCTTGGCCTGGAAAGGAGAACACTATTTGGCCACAGTTGCCATGTACTTTACAACTGCCTGCTCCCTACGCGTGCTCTCTCTGGGTCCCCTGCAAAGTACTGAGCAACTGCACATGAGTTACATCTACACCACCACAATAATGATGATTTTCATTTCCTGGTTGCTCCCAGAGGCATGAACACAACCTCCAGCCCCAGGCCGACACTTACTGCCCTACTGCCGGCACAGCTGGCTCCAGGTCTGGAAGTCTGGTAGGATGAGTTGAAAGTACTGTTTCTTCCACATGCACTTATGTTCCAATTGCAACTCAAATATATTGAAGAAGTGTTCTCTCTCTAAATGTATCTTCACAGATCTGCATTTCAGATTTATGCTGTTGCCAATTCACTTTACATTTTGCATTATACCAAATGCCTACTTAAACTGCTGATATTTTGGCTCGGCAAGAACAGGAGGGAAGTGAGGAGAGGGAAGAGACTAAAATGACTTGTGGGTGTATTAGTAGCATTTCTAAACTTGGGTTTAGGTCTACTGAGTCTTTGGCAGCACAATTTCAGTCTCAGAACTGGAGTGGTGGGTGCCTATCAAGACTGAGCAATTCCCATGTTGGGAGCCCATTCTGTCCCACTGGCACTAACCACACCTGGAACGTGAGGTCTGCTGTTCCGTAAGCACAAGTCTCCTCACTGACCTTGTTTACATCTTTTCACTAAAGCACATACAGAGAAAATGCCTCTTTTGAGTCTAGCTACTTCATCCTGAGAGGATGCAAAGATGCCTGTTCTTCTTGCAGCCAAAGGACTCCCAAAGCCTTGCGTTTTTGGAAGAGGTAAGTGACAGAGGAGATGGATCTGCAAAGGTAAGAAGGACCATTCCTCAGAGCTAGAAATTACAGCACAACTCTTATTAAGTTCCCAAGTTCCAACTTTATGGATTACAGTGGAGAACCTCTTCCACACTAAATGCTGCTTTACTGCTGCTATCTATATCAGGCAAGGAGATTCTACAGTACTTGCAAGATACCACTTTCCAAAGATACCACTCCATAGGATGCTATTAGAATAGCAGAAGGTGAAGCCAGATGATGAAAAACACATTTGTCAAGGGTTTGGTGTGACAGACATCCATTCCTGAGCTGTCATGTGCTGTAGTATCTGTTTTACATTCCTACACAGGGTTTTGTAACAGTGAGAGGAAGTGGTCAATCCTTTCAAATTTGAGAGAGCCGTGCTGGCACTGGTTTCTGTGGCTGCAGTCATGTGTCAAGAGATTATTTGTGCTGGCACAGTGAGTTCAATACATGTCTACATTCTTGATACTTGAATCTCAAAAACTTCACTAGAAGAGATGCCAGTAAACTGTTATTTTCTCTAAGTACCAGTTCTCCGTACATGTAATCACAGTAACAGCTATCACATTTGTGCTAACACTGGCCAGCAAGGGTTGAAATCTTGGCCCAGTTGAAATCTTTAGTAAAGATTTGGCTGAGAAGTGCAAATACGTTTCCACACAAAAATAAAAGTATGGAAGGGAAAAATAGAGTTCTGTGTGATAACAGTAAAATGTTTTTGATTTTCAACATCCTGGATGTCAATGTTCTTACTCTATAAATAAAGTTCAAATTTGTGTGTACTACAAGGGACCCCCAACAGAAGTTCACTCCTCATTTCCCTATCTACCTCCAAAACAGAAATCCTGTCAGGACTGTTTTTAACCCAGATGGTGGAAGAACTACAGCCCAGCTAGACACCAGACAGCCCAATGAGGGCTGATGGGGCAAGTCATATGCCAACCGAATTCCTTCTGGCGAACGCAGCGATTTTGTTCATATTCTTAAAAGCTGCTGATGTCCCAGAGGGTATCCAGCCTTCGGACAGAAAGCTTTGTCTTTGCAGAGGTGATCTAACAAGTGCCCTGCATTAATCAAAACAAGTTTGATCCTTGGTTTTAACTGATTTTGGAAGCCAGCTCTGTAAAACAAATAGCTGTGGCACCAAATATCTAAACCATGAAAAACACTGTAGAGCATCAGGTCCTTGACCTCTAAGCAATAGGAAATTCCAGACTAAATGTTCCTAAAAATTGAGTTGAGCATGCCTCATGTTTTTGATGACCATAGGAATTACTATTAGCATGTTACACGAAGATTAAAAAATGTTGCCAAAAATTAAAGGTTAAGTGAGATTTTTCACTTCTAGGCTCTTTACCTATTTCCCTTTAGAATTACCTTTTATTTATTCATGGTGCTGATTTATTTTAGTTGCTCTTCGCTGATTTGCCCAAAAACGTAGGCAGCGTGAGCAGCAGGAGAAACAGCAGATGGCAGCACCAAGCTGCTGGATCGGGGCTATCAGCGCAAACGGGAGGGAAGCACGAACCGAGATGAACAAAAGTTTCTGAGTTTGCTTTCAGATCTCCTTCTTTTCTCTCGTTTCTTTGGATTTGTTTTGTTATCTTCTGATTTTTCTACTCCCTATTGGGGGGAAAAAAAAAAAAGAGAAGAAGAACAGCAGATGAGGAAAGTTGCTATGTCAGGTCATCCTGTATTGATTTAGTAGAAGATGGTAAGACCTGATGTGACCTGCTGAATAGATGACATGAGGTTATGGCCTAGCCTACCAGCACTTCACGTCGTATTAAACACTCCACAGGGGCAACATCTGGAGGGTTAAACAACTGCTGGGTAATGCAATTTTAAATACCACTTCATCAAAGTAATAGACTCCACAGGACCCTCTTGGGATCTGTAAACTGATGTGTTCCAGGCTTTGTGTGCTGCAGCCCTTTTGTGTAACACATTAGGGAGACCCTGATAGCTCTCACTTCAGCAGAATGATAGAACCGAGGTTTGCAAATTCATCTACAGAACAACGCCTTGCTGAGCTTGGGATCAAATACATGGCCTTTATGGGTTTTCTCTTCTTTCTTTTCTTCCTCAAAACTTGATATTTTGTGTATCTAAAATTACTGTAAGCTAAAGATAAGATTTTGGAAGAATAGATTTACTCTTGAGTCTATTTTATCAGCAATGTATGAGCTTCCAAAGGAGATGTCATCCATGCTTTCTGTTCTCCAGGGTAGTTACAGAGGAGGTAGCAAATCTTCTATGTACTCTACATAACCAGCCAAGCTTTCAGTCTGAATAACAAAAGGATTCCTCAGGCCCTTACCAGACCTGGCTCCTCTCTTGCATTCTTCAAATACAATCCCTAGCTCCAGCAATACAAATCATGAAGGAAATGTGGTGTCCAATTTGGTCAACTATGGAGGCTGGTACCACCATCCAGCTGCAAATCAATACACCTGACAGATAGTAGAATGGTATGCAATTTTCCAAAATAACTCCTTCCACTGTTCCAGAGCTGCTAAGCAACAATTAAGAGAAGTTCCATTAAACAATTAATCACTTTATTCACATTGAATAATTAATAACTTTGAGAGAGGACAGCCCAATAACTTTTTCTATTGCCTGCTAATGCAAGATTTGCTTTCTGATTCTGAATCCAGTAAAACCCTCAGCAAATGCAGATCCCTGCTTCTGGGCACACAGAATTTGATAGCTGTCACTGATTGAACTTTGTCACTACCAGGAGCATACGGAAGGACATGTGGTAACTCCTTTCCAGGGATAAAAATATAGGGTAAATATTGCAGCCAGCACGAGCCAGCATAGTTTGGCCGAAGTCAATGGAAAGGCCTTCAGTTCTTTCCGAGTGAGTATCTGCCCTTGGTGTTGCCCTTGCTTGGAGATCCTTTTTTCTGCTTTACTGCAATAATTTCAGATTAAAGGGCAGAGGAAAATTCCTCAATTACCTGGCATAGTTTCTGTTCAGAAATTCTGGGTAATTTTCTTTGTGACACCTTTTAAAGAGGGGTGTAGGAGCAGCAGGAGTTCTGAACCTGGCAATAGCCACGATTGCCATTTTAGTTTTGTTATTGGCTACTTATAAACTTTGGGAGGTTATAGAGAGACCAGAGAAATGGCTTATTTTATCTCTGTCTCTACTGAGCTATACAAAACAATCTTCAGCTACCATAATGCCAACAGGAGCACAGCCCTGAATTGTCTCTGAGGTGCATGCAGTAGCCTAACTTGACATCCTCCATGTCAATTGTGCCATTCCTGCACAAAATATTTATATCAGGCAGTACTACCCACAGATGATTCTATTAGGTAACTATTCTTTGGCAATAGTAACATTTTTGAATGCTCATATATGAAAGATGCTCTCCCCTCAGTAAACTAGTTTGTGGCCTATGTTTTAGAAACAGAATCTATTAAGACTGCAGGCATATGAGCTACCGTAATTTACTTGCTAAAATTATTTTCCCTCACTCATTACTGCTGAGGACACCACGGCTGCCCTCCATCTGTGGAGAGGTCTTCATAAGAAAATGGGGAGCAGTAGGGAAACAGCATGGATTCTCCAAAGAATGCCTTAGTTTATTTATTTATTTCAAATGTCTTTCATGTCTTGGCTTTGTGCATCTTTTCCAAGAAGCAAATGCTTCACAGATGGAAAGAAGCAATTTTCAGTTGTAAAAATTCTAAACAGTTCAGGTGAAATGAAAAACAGAGCTTCCTGGAGACATGCCAGCTTTTTCTTTTTATTCCTTTTTTTTTTTTTTTGCCCCAGCCTCACTTTGATTGTAAAAATATTCACCCACCTTCAGAGTTTATAGCATGAGAAATGCCCTTCCTGGGGTCTAATCCATGCCTGAGGTATCCCTGCAGATCGATCAGAAAGGAAGGCTCCTATTTCCACATAGACTTTACACATCTGCTCTGATTTTCTGCGGGGTGGACCCTCAGCAAACCTTCTGCAAAAATTGAGTCTTATATAAACCAAGCTTATACTGGCATAGCTCCTCTTCTGGAGGGAGCTCTGCTATGTTGTCATCAGGAAGAAGTCTAATTTGTCCACTGATACTTTGCTTTCTGTCAGTGCATAAGGTTAGGTAGTGAAATTAAGGAAAAAGATCATGGTCAATTGGTGAGAAAGAGAAATGAGCTTATTTTTGGATTCCTCCTGCTGATAAAACCTTTTAGGATTTATGGCAATTCAAATTAGCAGGAGCTTTAGTAAATACCCTCATAGCATTTGGATATCACACACTGCCTATGAGGCAGTTAAATGCACTGCACACTTCCCATGGGGACCTTAATTCATCCTCCAGGACATCTGCCTTGGAGCCAGACACCCACAGCCAGGCACCTACACGTCCATGGCCTCCCACGTGTAGACTGAAGCACAGCAGTGGACAAAGTATCTGCCTTGCACTGCTGATGGCCGTGAGTATGGAGCTGGAGCAAGCCCCACATGGGGCAGGCAGGCATCTGCAGTGACCGGAACAAGCACAGGGCACCAGAGCAGCTTCTGGGTGCTGAGGGGGTGGGTCCAGTTCCCTGGGCTCTAAATCATTCAGGACACTCAGGATCAGATATTAAGAAAAGTAGAGAAGGTGGCCTGTCATTATTAGCTCCTGCCATGTCTTGGGGAACACAGCTCTGAAACACACTAATGCCAAAAGCTCAGTCACTGGTGCCCTTTGGATATTGCAATGGATTTTGCAACGCACATTTGACAAGCATGTCGTGCGAGGGTCTACAGGAAGAGAGTGAAACACTCAGCAGTGGGTGCTGAATCAGGGTCTGAGTGTGCAATCCAAGGTTATTTGCTATAAAGTCTAGGACATTCCCTTAAAAATGTTGAGTTGTGCAGGAAACGTCTGGTTACTTGTGTAACTGCTTTCAAGATATACAAACTCATCAGGCTCTGACTCCTAAGTCTTATGACAATAATGCATTTTCTTCCAGACATGTTCAATTGCATAGCTGATACACATATTGCTCAGCCAAAATGACTTGTTAGTGATTTATTTGGAATATCCAGCCTTTACCATATGACATCACCTCCTCAACTTGATGGAAAAAAGGTTTGGACTGAATTCTTCCCATTAAAAATAATGGGGCAATGGTTTCTTGATGCCAATATTTACTGATATCAAAGCAAAATATTGTCTTAGTTATTTGTCTTAATTTAGCCCAAACAGTACACAAAGCACAGTGTACAAAAACAATATGTTCCTTCCTCTAAACCAGATCATCACTTACTAATTGCTATATGATTTAAATGAAAACAGAGGCATGATTCAGTTATGCTTCATAAAAATTATCTCACTATATTTGTTTCTTTTCTTACCCTGATTGATAGAGAGGCCATATAAAATTACTTCCTATATCTGCCTTCACACAGAATCTCAGAAGGATTTCTTTTGAACTGTCCATTATACAAAATACAGGAGAATGAGACCCAGATCCTTTGCTAAAGTTCTGTAAGAAGCAGTTACATTATGTATACATAACTGTATATATACAGGTAGTGAAATATGTAGTCTGTGTGTCTCTGTGTGTGTGTCCATGCATATATAATTGATTTTTATACTTTAATTAAAGCTCACATATCTCAAAGGTATTTGAACACTCCTAAAATTCAGGTGTTGGATTTGGATAGCTTTTGCACAGACCATTCAATGTATCTAACTCCAGCATAAAATCCAACCTAGCACTAGGGCAAGTTCATGTGAGAACTGATATGCTCAGATAGAATCCTTTGCTTGTGAGCATGGACCTGGAGGCAGATACAGATGTGCTTTACCTTCCTGTGACTTTTGTTCTTTTAAGAAACTCACATGGAAACCCAAGCGTTGCAAGCTCAGATAAAGCATCAGAGAAAAATAATTTCAAGCAAGGACCGACACGTTAATACCTAGAAGACTTTGTAAGAACTAGTCTGCTTCCAGCACACCAGAAAAAGAAGACTTGAGGCAAGATTTTTTACTGAGGACTCCAGGATACATTTGATGATGAATGAAACTGCCTCTTCCCTGTTGCCTTTCCATTGCTTAAGAAACCTTTATCAGAAGTTACAAATGCATTTTTCTGAGAACTTTCTACCACAGCACCCCTTGTTTACAGGCATTCAGCAGGTCTTTGCTTCCATCTACATGGGGAAATTTCTCCTCCTGCCTCCTCTTGAGCAGTTCCCATTCCAGGGTCCTGCATCAAGGGGGGTGTGGTGCAATGGGAACCATATCCTGTCAGTGGTGAACACATCAAAGCCCATTAATCGATGACTCCTGGACTTCAGTGACTATAAACAAGCCCAAACCCTGCCACACACCCAAAACTAACTTTTAGCCATAGCTCACACACTGCTCCCTCTGTGTGGAAGGAGGAGGGTGGATTTCTGCCTGGTTGCCACTAGATGGAGTGAAGCCAAAACTGTAGATTGTATTAGTCGTGTGATGGAAACACATCCTTTTCCTATATAGGTTTGGTTTTTCAGTGTTTGAGGTTTTCTTCTTAAATAAGTCTATTAAGCCGAGATCCAACCCTGTCTGGTTCTGGAGTGAAAGAGCCCTGTTGATGTTAGTGTGCTGTTCCGATTTGTAACTTGGGTTTACTCAAAGGATTGATGACACATGGACTTTGCATGCTGTACACTGGAGAACTGAAGTTAAATTCTTGAAAGACTGATTCCTTTCTTTGTCTTCCAGCACCCAGTGCAGATGAGTGAATAACGAGTTTCAACTATGGAGAGGGTCCTTGTGCTGTGTCTACACAGGCACACAGGTTCTATCTTTAGGCTTCTAAGGCAGATCAAAAATATCTATCTGGTGGTGCTAACAACCTTCAAAGATTTTAAGCAATAGTCCATCTTCCCTTTTTCTCTTTCACCCTGTTAGTGCACCTTTTGCACTTCTCCATGTGTGCATCTAAACTCCCATCCTCTGCTCAACTAATTACATACTCATAATACATGGGGAAATCACAAAATAGTCCTTCTTGGTGTGCAGTGTACAGTCAATCACTGTCTTCACAGCGCAGCTGGTATTCCCCGATGTGATCAGCATTGCCCTAGTTTTGTTTCCAGCTAGGGGAGTTTGGTTATTGTTGTAAGTGGCAGGTGACAATAAGAAAACAGTTATGGTTACTGAAAGTCTAGTACATAACAGATGTGTGCTTCGAAAAGTACAGCGCAGTTTGAATGGTGAGCATACCTACATAAGGTTCATTACATTGTTGTTTTTTTAATTATACCAAATCTGCATATGCCTGAAACAGCTGAAATCCCTGAAAGTCCAAGGGTGTTTTAGGTACTGTTTTGCTTAGAGAATAGAATAGAATAGAATAGAATAGAATAGAATAGAATAGAATAGGACTACTTGAGTTGGAAGGGACCCACAATCGTCATCTAGTCCATCAGCCTGACCAAGGGCTGACCAAGTTTAACATATGTTGTTAAAGGCATTGTCCAAATGCCTCTTAAGCACTGAAAGGGTTTGGGCATTGAACACTTCTCTAGGAAGCCTCTTCCAGTGTTTGACCACCCTCTCAGTATCTACTAAACTCCTAAGAACCTTTATCTCCTGCTACAACATATTTGGCAAGAAAGTAAGCAATTCTTTCATACTCTTCCTTGAATCTGAAGTATAAGCTATTTTTTTTATACTTTTAATCCTTCTGAAGCAGGAAACATTACTACTTCACAAACCTTGAAGGCCTTCTGCTAACCAAATGAAAACCTTGCAGATCTCTGCTACTGCTAATATTCTTCCAGACGAGGCTGCTTGGATGTTACTTCTTTTCCACCAAGTGAGGTTCCTTTTTACAGAACTCAGTGATGATTTAAGGCAATAGCTGCTCAGAAATCCAAATACATCTCATCAAGAGCCTTTTAAAAGAAAATTTCATTGAGGAATGTTTCTGCTTGAAGAATAATCTTGTATATTCTCCAGGAAGTTTTGAACAGATTCAGAAAAAAGTAGAAACTTTAAAACATTAATGTATCTACTTTAAATATTCTGTTACAGTATTTTTCATATTGTTAAAGAAAGCAATGAAATTACTAATTACAACAGAAGAAGAGACTATAAATACAATTATTATTAATTGATTGATACTTTGACTCTAAACTTCATTTGTTTGAGATTTTAAAACTGATTAGTAGAAATTACAGGACAGCAAAAAAAGTTGACATTTCAATGTAGAATGCATCAATTTGAAACAAAACCACTGTTTCTGTCTGAAATAGTCTTTCAACCTCTTTTACAGAGCTCCCCATGTCAAAGGCTTACTTCCCCATGTTGTGCATGCACACTTCAAGACTGCCAGGGTTTAATAATGAGGGACAGATTGTGAGATCTCAGTTGTGCAAGCAAAGCTGACTTTTTCCATTCCAAAAACGGAATGGAAATGGATCATGGCAAGAGCCAGACGTTCTCATCATGGACAGGAGAGGAAGAGTGGGCAGGAATATAGGAGAGAAAGAGTCAAGGAAATGTGTTAGCAACCCAGGCTTGCTGCTTCTGGGACCTCCAGGGGGACAGGGAAACAGCCCAGCTGGGCTGCCTTCAGCCAGGATTATGACAACTTCCCACATCCCAGCTCTTCCTTCAGCAAACCAGTGGAATCATCCAGCTTATCCCTCTGGCACAGACAGTCTAATTTCTAACCAAAAGACATGAATTTCTAAGCAACCAAATTTTTCTTACCAACACTTTAAGCTGGATAGAGCTGTCATATCATGACTCCCCAATTAGGACTTTGGCAAGGCTATCCTAAGTACTACAGGACGTTTTGAGGCAAAAAATAAAGGGTTCATTGACCCTTCTTCACTAATAATTTTCTGATTATATTATCTCCCTCTTCCTTGACAATCCTGCTGGAGTATTGGTTCAGTATCACATCATAAGGACATCAGGTACATCAATAGCTCTTGAAATTAGCATAGACTTTCCTTCAGGGTTCTCACACATCCTCTAACTATTCCTCATCCTATTTCCTTCACAATAGTGGGCACCACTGCATTAAAAATGTGCTACAAAGGTGTTTATGATTATTTGTTGCTTTGATTAAACACTGACTGTAGCCATTAGTATCCATATACATTTCTAATCTGCATGGGTGGAGGTATCTACAACTACCTAACTTCGGTTTCTTAAAAATCACATCAAATACGAAAGACTTTGCGAGCTTTTTTGATAGTCAGTGGAGAGAAAGAAGCATGTTTATAGGGCAAATAATTTCTTCTGATGACATGTGTGAGGCTATGGTACCAATAACTCCAGGGGTATCTTTTTCCTTCTGCCAATCACAAAAGGGGACCTAGGTGACTAACTTAAAGTAGACTATTAACACTTTAGAAGGTAAAATTGTGTCAGATGAATCCCAACAGCTATGTTGGAACTTTATCTTGTAGAGAAAAATAGGGGTTTGGCAAGCAAAAAGCTTTGTATTGGAATATAGCTATGCATATGTTAATGCATATGTATTTAAATACTCATGAGTCTATCCAAAGCCCATAAATGTACAACTATATTATTCTAATAATATTAGAATAATATAGTAATTCTTTGCACCAACTACGTTCTCTTTACTTTTTGACCTACCTTGCTTTCTCTTCATAGTCTGGAAGACATCACTACCTTGGTGATGGCAAATACTTGGTATGTGGTCATAGTTTTTTTACTTATTGAAGAAAAACCTTTTGGTAACATCTCTCTCTCTTCATTGGATATTGTTTGGCAATATTCTATAGTGCAAAAAGGGTTTTAAAATTAGGTTGCCTTCTGTTGCTCAGCTTGTAAGCCTCAAGTCTTTATATAGTTTTGCAGCTGTGAAATACCATTTCATTCTAAGGCTGTAAAGAAAATTGCTTCCTTCACCGTTGTTCAGGCAGGACCACCAAGCAAAGGAGTGAAGGGATCCAGCTAGGCGCTGCACTGGCTGTGCCTGAGGTCAGCGACGGGGAAAGTGGGCGGCTGCAGCTCATGTGCACACAGTGTTTGCTCCCAATGTGTTTGTGCCTGGGAGCACAGGAGCCACAGCCTGTGCCCAGGATGGACACAGCTCTGGCAGTGTGTCCTTGCCATTCAAACCTGTTATTCAGCCTGCCCAGTGTTAGGCCTGTCCTTAGTCACGAAGGAAAATTATGCCAATGAAAGCAATTCTTTTTTGATATGGAAAAACGTCAGAAGGGGCTCGGATAAGATTAGAAAAACAATTTCCTTTGCTGACCAAACACAAATTTTAAGCCAGGTCACCAAAGGTGAAATGTCACTACACCAAGTTATGTAGTTTTGACTTCTCAGTTAATCCTTATTTCAAGGTAATGAAACTTAACTGTCAGCTGGAATACCATGGCCAGCCCCAGTATCTACACCTTCAAAAGGATTTTGAAAAATTGGAAAGCATTCAGGAAACCACTTCAGGAATGCTTTGAGAACTCTTTAATCCAGCAGACAAAGGCATAACAAGATCCAGTATCAGAAAGCTGTGTTTTGAAATATTCAGATTAAAATAAAGGCTATAAGAATTGCATAAGCAGGGAAGGACTTATTAGATTATCCATCACTGAATACTTTTGAATCTAGACTAGTTTATCTCAGCTTTGCTGAGCTAGAACTATGGATTTGAAGTGAGAATTTCAAGATTTTTAAGATTCCTCTTGGGCCTTGATAAGCAATAAGTCAATGTGAAGTAAGGTACTTACTTTCAAGCATTATGTCTCATGTCTTCTCTATTTGAGCATGCACTTAAAAGTTGGTACAATAGTCTCATACCCAAAGAAAAACCCAAGCCAAGCTTTAGACAAACTTTGATCTTTGGTTACTTTAAACTATGGTCTTTGATTCTTACAGATAAAAAAAATGCCTTGAGGAGTTTTTTGATGTTTTGTTGGGGTTTTTTTTGTTTGGTTGGTTTGTTTGTTTGGTTGGTTTGGTTTTTTGGGGGAGTGGTTTTGGGGTTTTTTTGTTTGTGTGTGTGTGTGTGTGTGTGTGTAGAAGAGATATGAATTATGATCCAAACTTAGACATATGTTCAAAGTTTTGGGGAAGAAATTATGCTGCAAAGTACAACTATAGATAACAATTTGCTCTAGGACTCTTTCTTTCCATACTTATTCAAAGTCCACTTGCAAATCATAGACTCATCAGATTTGATCAGTATTTAGAGGCACTCAGCTATATTTCAATAAAAGAATATACTTCAGACCATTCATATTTTCTATATTTGACATTCTTATTGCAATAGTTACCTGGTATTGTTTGTGTTACCTGAGTGGATGAGTTGTCTAACATATCAAGCTCAAATACTTGTACATGTGTCTCATCCACAGATGTTTCCTTGAGTAAAATCTCATTACTTAATCAGAATATGAAAAAGTGCATAAGCAAAACTGAAATTATTTGAGGTCCTTAAAATCCTATTGGAGTACTTTTCACCAGTGCAATGAACTTTCAGAGGAAAGTGGACTGATACATCAGAGGCTTGTGATGTCCCCTTCTATTTTACACATCATTTTTCTAGGTGCTATGCTGCACCTTTTACCTATTGCTTCTCCATCTCTTTGTATGTAACTTTGTAGTTATCAAATCCTTCTGCCACCAGAGCTTTCTCAGACTTTTCCTTATGTCTGATTTCTTCTCATCCTGACCATTCCAATTCCAGATTACTCCACCCCCACAGGCCCTATATTTAGAAAAGTACGTAAATTGTGAAAACTGGAAGGCATATGTGCAAGCCCCCTCGCTGTAGCTACACTATGGGGTTTTGCTCATCTGAAGTCCATTTTTCTACTGCAGATGTCCAGGGCACCTGAATGAAGCATATAGTACTTTGTGATATCAATATTTTCATTATGTGTACCCACAGCACTCCAGGAGCAGCAGAAATTCTAACCTTTATCTCTGAATCTTTCTGAATATCCTCATGGTTAGACGGAATAGCACTAAGCCTGTCCTCTTACATAACATTTAAGCAGACAGTGATGGTATTGAAAGCAGACCTGTAGACATGCTTATATATTCAGAAGTTTGTTTGTTTACTTCTAATTATGTAATTTGGCTTGCTAGGAGCAACATACGCCTCCCTTCTCAACTAAAAGATTCATGAGGCTGTTAAATGAAAGTACAGATCTAGGACTAGAACAAAAATAACTATGGGGTGCATTGCCTTCTGGCTTCTAGAGTGATTTAAATGGCCTAATCTTGTTTCATTAGCATGTGAATTTCTCCTTATTCCTACTGAGGCTTACCATCATAAATAGAAAAGTGGATTATTCAGATCTTAAATAGCACGGCAGGAAAAGAGAGCTAAGTATGCACAGCAGTACTGTCATTTTTAACTTGCTGAAGATCCTTAAGTACTTTGCAGCTGGAAGCTTCATAAATTGTAATCAAATACATCATTTAGAGAAAGTACAATGCTTTTCCACATGCAGTGTCAAGCACTCATGACAAATGCAGACCCTGCAGAATAATAAACATACACACACTGCCTGGACTGCTCTGTGTTCTCTATGGATGAGCCCCTTCTGGGCCCTGCATAATTTAACATAAATTAAAATATATAGCATATTTTATCTGTTGTTGATATCAAAATGGATAAGTATTTATGTGAACAGTAAGACAACTCATTATCAAATCTTATTATCAAATTGAATAATTACTCAGTGTTAGGTATAGCTACCTGAAGCACCCTACCCTTTGATGTTTATTATTCTGGTAATAATCCCAGTCCATCACTAAGAGAATAAATAGAACCACAGAATATCCTGAGTTGGAAAGCATCTGCAAGTGTCATTGAGTCAAACTCCTGGCCCTGCACAGGACATCCCAAGAGTCACACCATGTGCCCAAGAGCATTGTCCAAATACTTCTTGAGCTCCGTCAGGCTCGGTGCTGTGACCACTTCCCTGGGGAGCCTGTTCCACTTCCCAACCCCCCTCTGGAAAAAGAACCTTTTTCTCATATTTAATCCAAACCTCCCCTGACACAACTTCATGCCCTTCCCTTGTGTTCTGTCCCTGGTCATCAGAGAGAAGAGATTGGTGCCTGCCCCTCAGCCTCCCCTTGCAAGGAAGCTGTGGACTGCTATAGACTGCAATAGGCCACAAACTCCCTCAATAGTTTTCTTGGGTTTTCATAAAGGGTAGTTGATTTTTGAGAATGGACAGCCATCTGCAGTACTTTAGATTCCAGCTCAGCCTCCCAGAAGGCAGCAGGTGAGCTGGGTTAGCGGCAACTGGTCTTCATAGAAGTCAGGATTCCCCTGGCTGGAGCAGGAAGATGGCACACCTTGCTCTTAGAATTTGTGACAGAACTCTTCAGATGCCAGATATGCTCTTGAGATACATTTGTTTTGGTAGTTCTGCTCTTGTATCAGTTTGAACCTGACATTGTACCTTTGTGGTAAAGGACATAGCTCAAATCCAAGGAATTCTTAGCCTCTTCAAGAAGAGGAAAAGACAAATCTTTATTTAACTTTTTTTTTTAATTCACTCTCTTTAAAGATTCTCTTTTTACATACATAATTTTTATTGCATAACACACAGTATTTGGGATCATTTTTTATTTAAAAGAAGACTTCCTAGTGAATCCACCCACAGCTGACAAAGATCTCTTAATAACTAACAAAAAATAAAGAAGGAACTGAAAGAATTAAGAAACAATGTATTATACTAGTTAGTACATGTATATATCTCAAAGTTTAGCTGGATAATTTAGTCAGAAATGGGCAGACAATATTGTGTGACATTAGGAGCAAAGAGAAGGAAAGAATTCTGTCATTTACGTAGAGTTGATGAATGAAGTATTAACTGTGCATAATTGTATAAAACTGGCCAGGTAAATTAACAAAACTTCGCAAAAATAATTCAAGTCGTGGTCAAATTGTGCAATAAAAACAAGCTGGTGCTGTTCAAACTGGTAGATTTCACTTAAAAATACACGTAAATATTCCTAGATTCCCAGCAAATAAAAGATTCCACTTGTTCTGGCCAAATCTCAGTCCCACTCTGTTTCATGCAACACAAGTGAATGCTTTTGTAGTGATACAAATTTTTTGTTGTTATTCAGTTTTCATGGTCTCTGATCACATCTATTTATTTCCTATTATGAAAAAAACCTCTTAAGAAAATTACTTAGAATCATAAAATGTTAAGAGTTAGAAGGGACCCTAAATATCATCTAGTCCCAACCTCACCTGCCATGGGCAGGGACAGCTTTCACCAGACCAGGTTGCCCAAGGTCTTGTCCAACCTGATCTTGAACGCTTGCCAGGGTTGGGGCATCCACAACCTTCCTGGGCAACCTGTTCCAGTATCTTACCACCCTCTGTATAAAGAATTTCTTCCTAATACCTAATTTTCCCCTCTTTTTGTTTGTAACCATTACTCTTTGTCCTACTACTACAGTTCCTAAAGAAGAGCCCCTCTCCAGTTTTCCTGTAGGCCCCCTTCCAGAAGACACTGGAAGGTTGCTGTGAGGTCTCCACACAACCTTCTCTTCTTCAGGCAGAACAGCCCCAACTGTCTCATCTGCCTTTGTAGGGAAAGTGCTCCAGTCCTCTTAACAACTTCATGGCCCTTCTCTGGACTTGATCCAACCATTCCACGTCCTTTTGCTGGGGACACCAGAACTGAACACAATACTCCAGGTGGGGTGTCACAAGAGCAAAGTAGAAGGGGACAATCACCTCCATCAATCTGCTGACCACACTCCTTATGATGCAACCCAGGATTCCACTGGAGAATCTTTCTGGGTTGTGAGTGCACATTGCTGCCTTATGTTGAGTTTTTCATCAACCATCACCCCCAATTCCTTCTCCACAGGGCTGCTCTCAATCACTTTTCTGCCCAGCCTGGGGTTATGCCTGGGATTGCCCTGACACAGGTGTAGGACCTTGCACTTTGCTTCGTTGAACTTAATGAGGTTTTTCATCAGCCCATCTCTCAAGTGTGTCAAGGTCCCTCTGGATGGCATCCCTCCCCTCCAGCATGTCGACTGCCACTCAGTGACACCGCTCATCAGTGAAATTGCCGAGGGTGCACTCAATCCCTGTCCATGTTGCCAGCAAAGATGCTGAACATAAAGGGATTTAGACCAGGCATTATGTTTTCAAGGGCTTGCAGAGACAGCCATATGTGGCAAATGTTACATTATAAGTTATTCTGTGCTCTGTCACCTCATCACCTAATTCAGAAGCAGCTTAGTATTATTTCTTCCTAACGATTAGCTGACATGTTCATAATACATTTGAAATATTGAAGAAGATACTGTCCTTTTGTTTGAACTGATGGTTTCAGTTAAATGCTTGTGTATTTCCCAAAACATCCAGTGCCAACCACTATCAGTGAGATATATTTAGGTTTAATTAAAATATCAAATTCAATTGTGCCATGTGATATTAATATAACAAGGGATATTAACTTTTGCCTTGTGTGATGCACATATTAAATTGTTATCATATGTACTCCATTCTCAACATATCCCTGGCAGGATTCTTGTCACTTAGAAATCTGCCCTGCTGTCAGAAGGAACCACCCATCATTTTATTCGTTTGCTTGGAGCATCTTCTGCTGCCTGGGGTGCAGGTAGGCTCTGTTTGCTTTGGGCAACTCAAACATCTTCCACAACCTGCCTGCTCTGTTGTAGTGAGGAAGAAGGTGCTTGTTAAGTTCAAAGGAGACATGTCCTCAGCCATGGACAGTGATGGGCTTCTCCAAGAGCAGTACCAAGGGAAAGCTTGAAGTACACAGAGCAAAAAAGATGGAGCATTCCTTATAAAATGTAACAGTGACAGCAGGCTGAGAATCAGCCTTTCCTCTTCATAGCTGCTGTGACATGAGATCCACAAACAAGGACAATATGGAGCTTTTTGTGAATTCCTTCTCCTTTGCAACATGTTGCAACTAATTAGGCTTCTTTCATCTCAGGGAAGTTCTGAAAGATTTTTCCTCTGAAACACTAGAGATTTGAAACATTTCAAACAGCAAGAAGATAAAGCAAGAAGCTGGGGCATGTTATACAAGGATACAATAATTATACCTGGGTTATAGACCAGGTTTTGAGAGGAAAACCACCAGGAGATGAGGAAATAAAAGTGGAGCAGGGGTACACTAGCTGATGCAGCTGGAGACAAACTCCCTCCAAATTCTGAAACTTTGAATTTCACGTTTTCTCCCTTTCAAGTTGCGTGAACTTGTGCTGTTTGGGAGTAGAGGGAGACGTCACACAAAAAGCACCACTTGTAAGAATCTCAACACATTTTCATGAAAGAAATTAACCAGAGACCCTGTTAATTATTCACAGTTCTTGGAAGAAGCTATACTGGCTGCCTTCCTGGTTCCACACATATTGCCTTTATTAGGCGTTATACAGCAAGTGAATCATACATGACAGGGCTGGTCTGGCTCTAATATTTTGAGGTTATCTGGTCCTATTTAGTGAGGATCCCCAGAGATCCAGATGTCCCCAAAACCTCTCATGACAGTGAAGAAGGAAGAGAACTCATCTCCAATGAACTTCTGTTCTCTGCTACTCATCTCTCTTCTTTGTCTAGATAATATCGCAATCCAACCAGAAAAAACAGAGATGGAGTGGAGATTAACTGGTGTCCTCATTCATTCATTTCATCCCAGATTTTGGCAGGATCATCTGCTCTAAAACCAGTAGAGCATCATCAAAACAGGTTAAAAGAGTGTCTAAGGTTAATTTAGAGAAGGGGAATGACAGACGTCAGAGAGGTCAACACTGTTTTTTTCTTTTAATTTTCACTGGAAGTTGTTCTAAGCAAAAATCTAGACCAGCTATAGAGTATATGAAACAGAAAATACAGGATGTGTGTGATGCTTTGGTGCACGAGATCACAACTTTCATTCTAGATAAGCAGTTTTTGAAGGGTTCTGGGTAGCTCAGGTTCAAAATATTTTGGAAAATTGAAGGGTTTTTCAAAGTGTTCATAACTTAATGAACCACAGCTTTAAAGTTAGTGTTAAGAGGCACTTTGGACCACCATATTCTGAGAGAGGACCAGTGAATATTTACAGACCCATTCTCTCTTAAAAGACATTAACATTTCATACCCTTCTCCCTCCCTCTTGCTTTTTTTCCTGTTCTTCACTAGTTATTCACTTTCTGTATTATGATCTCCTGAAAAACAGTATGGCAGCATTTGATACTAAGCCTTCACCAGTCTAAGTGGAATCATCCCTAGGGTAGAAAAAATTTCCAATCAAGAAGAAATTTACTTCAGGCCTTGTGTGGACAAATCTTATTTAATCTGGTAAACTGATTTTGTGAGCCTTCTGGAGACTTTTCAAAGGTAGATGTGTTAGGAGCAATTATTTCCTCCAAGAGAATGCATAAAGGAGAAACAACTTTCAGCTACCTGAAGCCCGAGTGCCTGGAGCACACAGATGGGCTCAGGGCATCTGGATAGCTCAAAAGAAATTTTCATGGGAATGAAGTGAAAGAAACTAAAGGTAAAGAAAGGTGATAGCACTTTCTTTTTCTTCTAAGGTGTGCACGGAATAATTTATGTTTGAAGTCAGAATCAGGCAATACTAAGAATGTTTCATTCATGATGACTGTGAAATACAGAGATGGTATTTTTGCCAGGAATACATTTATCCATGTTAATGAAGTTCTTTATTGGGGGTTGTATGAAGTATTTAGTCATGTTCTGGGATGGGATGTTGCCCTGTCTAGGTAGAGACATATTTCAGAGTTGTTTTTTACATAGCAAAGATAAAGTACTGAAAAAACCAGGATCAAAATTACAGCTGCTTAGAGTGCTTTCCTGGCTTGAATCCACAATGTTAGAAAGGACTCCAAATTAAAAAACAGGTGCACTATGTCCAAAGGCATTTAGGTGCCTAATTGTCTGTGAAAACAGTACAAGCCGTTGAAGATCTTGACAAGTGTGATTAATCTTAAAGGGACGCGACATTCTCCTGCATTCTTGCATCTTCTCCTAAGCCATGACCCAACAGTGCCCATGCAACCTATCCCACCGGCGGCTGAATTATCATGCAGATAAGCTATGTGCCAAATGTTCTGCGTCAGCAGTGGGATATCATGTTTTCTAATTCCCATTCAGAAAGGTGACTTTGAACGGAAGTTATTAAGGAGCCACAAGTGGAATACTTGTGCTAAGTGAGTGTAGCTGGGGCAGGTCCAGCCACTGAGACTGAAGAAACTCAAGACCAGGAGTCAGTCACCAAGGACAGACCAGCCCAAAGCTCCAGGTGGAAACGCACCCAGGAAAACTGAGAAATGAGGGCTACCTCAAACCAAAGAGCAAATCAAGAGCAAGGTCAGGAAATCAAAGAGCTTGCACTGGAAGTTGTGGGTAAATGTGAGCTAGGACTAGAACAAGACAATGCAGGTTAGTTGAGAAGCAGGAACTATGCAGAAACAAAGGGGTGTTAGGGGTGTTTGAAAGGCAGTGAAAGCAGTTGGTGGAACTGTACCTGAATCAGAAACATATGGCATCCCTTGGACAGTCAGGAGTCTCAGGACACCACTCTCCTGGGAGGGTATTGAGCCAGCTCCTGGCTGCAGAGCTTGACTGTTTACTCAGGGCCTAAGAAAGGAGGATATGTGTGTAACCTGAAACAAATGATCAGTTTGTTCATTCAGTGCAGATATGTCAATTTACAAAGAGGAATAATTAGTATAATCACCAGTCGAGACCTCCAGATCTCTCAGGTTTCTTCTTTTCTGATTTATGTAACTCTATGGATTGTGTCTCAGGGCAGGAATGAGGTTGGGATATGTGACTGACTGTACCATCTCTCAAGCCTCCTTTGGCTCTGGGGCTGTGCTACAGCCTTTCGTGCTCTGCAGGCACTCCTGCCAGATGTGTTCACAGATCAAGACAAGCTCTGTGTTCAGGGCTGCAAAGCAGAACAGTTTCTGTAGTGGCAATGACAAAGATATGGTCCTTGCTGTGAAGGAGATGGGCACCAGTTGTTTGTTTTGTCTCAGTGTGAGACAAAAGATGCGGATTACAGTCATTCCTGAAGTGTGGCCACATCAGAAGTAGAATGTAGTCATTAAATCTGTAGATTAAAAGTAGGTATAGGCTTCAACATTTTGCTGAATTAATGGCTCTGTAATTGCCAGGGGACATTAAAAGGTTAGTCTGTTAGTTCAAGTACAGCATACAATAGAAATCAGGCACTCACAGTGGAGGAAAGATGCAGCAATATCAATATCAATGTGCATTACAGTGATATTGCTGGATAAATGCTATCTGCAGAATATAACTACTTCAGTTTTTAAAATCAAAACCCACATAACTAACTAAGTATTTCTAATGGCATAAAATTCTAGTTATAGACCACACCAAAGAATAAACATGCTGTGTATTTCCCATGTCAGATCAAGATCCTTTGCAGTTCTCACTAACCAAACTGTAAAAAAAAGAAAAAAGTTGTTTTGAATCCAAAATGTCTCAGTTTGCTTACTACTATACATGTGAAAGGAATATGTGTGAAAAACAATCATTGATCAAGCAGAAAATGAAACTTTTCTGGTTTAAAAATAAAGCACAAAATGAGAAAATAAAAATTATTTATGAAGTCAAACGACTTTCAAATCTTTGAATTCCCCACATACCTTCTAGGATTATACTAACCTGTGGAAGGTCATTATAGTTATAAGGGAAAAGATTAAATAAGCACTTAAGCAGACATAAATAAAACAGACAGGTTAAAAGCTATTAAATTGAACAAGAATAGAGGGAAACTTATCAGTGCTGTAAAGGAATCCAAACACAGAAGGAAACAAACACAATGTTGAAAATAGCTAATGGGAAGTAGCAACTCTGGAAGTACAAAATCTTATTAAGTCCCAAGTCATCTGTACCAAAGAAAGTTCTTGGTCCATAAGGACGACTATGAAGAATATATTACAGGAAAACTTCTGTAGTGAGTTCAGAGCTTTTTCCCCCAAATAACACAAAGCAGGATATAAAATTTGCATTGAAATTATAAAGAGGCCTTGAAAATGGAGTCTGCATTCTTCCCAGAAAAAAGTCGGAGTGAAGACAGGCAACACTTTCTGACTAAGGAAATACTGAGACAGTGTGTATATATATATATATATATTTATATGTCAGCCAGTCATTTGGATCAGGAGCATGCAGGGAGAGATATGCCTGTGACAGAGGTGTCGGGGGGAGGAGATGGAGAAGCAGTGGCTGCTGTGTCTCTTGGGCCATGGCTGGAAATGTTGCTTGGTCTCTAAACCAGCAATTTCATTTCTCCAGGGAAAAATAAATCAGCAATATGTGAAGGAAAAACATATAATATAAAAGAAACAGGATCTTTTAGTTATTCTTTGGGGGTAACTAAAGTTCCAGAGGTGTAGCTTCACTGAATTCATGAGGGATGTTTTTGCTAATAAAGCTTTTAAAATGAGGCATGGATTATACTCCAATTATGGATATTTCTAAATATGTCTGGGTTTATATATTTCTCAATATTTCTATTTTTATTTTTCTGACTTTTGCCTGTACAAAATATAAACAAAACCATTCTTAACTAGTTCTGTATGCCTCAAAGAGAGAAAAGTATGCATGCTTTCTAGGGAATGAAAAATAATGTACCATTTTGTAGGAAAAAAATTAATTAAATACGGAATCAATGAAAAAGGCTATGGAGGTCACCATTAAAAATGTACATACTGGTGTCATGCAAAGGTATCTCTGCAACTCCATTCTCTGTTTCAAATGCTTCAATCTGCCAAATTTGGATAAATATTGACTTTTAATGGCATCTGATGTACCAACAGCCGTAGATACTGCTTAATTCAACAGCATCAGTTAAATGCAGGTCATTGCATTAATTAAGAGTGCATCTGTTATAACTCATCATTTTGTTCTCCCTAATTTTAATAAGCAATTTTGCCAGCATGCTTACTGGAAATATTACAACATCTTCCTGCACTGAGAAAACCCACAGGACCTATTTATCTGGTTCAACTGTATATTGTTAAAACAGAGGGTCATACTGAAACCAAAGGCTTGCCATTTTGCCCAGAAGACTAGTCTCAGATTTGCCTTAATATTACAGCACATCTGCAGGAGAAAGCATACTTTTCCACAGGTCACTTAAGTCATCCTGAGCAAAAAGGAATACCAACACCAAAGATGCACCAAGGAATGACAACCACAGCCGCTGACAGTGAATAACCTGAGATTCAGGACGAGGAGGCATCCTGATTCTATTTTCTGGGCATGCCAAGATTTGACGTGTAGTTAACGCAGCTGGGGCTAGGAGCCCAAACAGTGTAAGAAAAGCAAACTCAGCTCAGGCAAAGAATGCTTTGTCCTACCTCAGATTTAGCCCTCAGGTGATCAGGCACTGCATGCTTTTAATTTTACCAGCTAGGGATATTTTTTTAAATGTGTCAGAGAACAAACGTGTCTGAATATTGAGCATGACACAAAATGTCATGAATGCTTAAAGTTGCGAGTCCTTCAGCTCACGGAGGAAGATGCGAAGGGAAGAAGGGTGTTTTGTCAGACCCAGGGTGAGAATGTCCCTACATAAACAAAGGGCCCGGGATTGGACGTCGTCTTAGGGAAGGGGGGGCG
>VZTE01006407.1:828831-874108 GCA_013397775.1 Eulacestoma nigropectus | reverse complement strand
CGCCGCTCGCCCCGGGAGAGCGGCGCCTCCGAGCCCCCGCCGGCCGCGGGGCGCTTGCAGGGGCACGGAGCGAAATCAGTGAGAGCGGCGCTGGGGTCTGGCTGCCTCGCTCCGGGCGCCCTGGGAAGTTACCTGGATGGCCAGGTCCTCCAGCGTTTGGAGCGTCGTGCGTCGCGTCCCCACGCTCCCTCTCAAAGGAAAAAAGAAAGACAAACCAGAAAAAAAAATTAGCTCGTGCTTGAAACCTGTGCCCCTTTGTACCTTTCTTTCTTTGCTTTGGGTTAATGATGGTTTGTGATTATGAAACCTCACGAGGGATCAGCTCCAAGAGCGAATAGCATTACTTTAAGTCATGACTTGGAAATATACATGTGTGTATACATACACTCGTATTTTAGTACCTTGAACTTGGGGATTATACAAGCCCATGTCTGTCTCACAAGGAGCTCCTGACTGACTTTCTGCTACAGTTAATGAGATATTTGTGCTTCCACAGGTCTCGCTGAATTGGAGGCACAGGTCTTATAAAAAATTGCAGTGGCATTTGGCTGAACAGCTCTTATTTTTAGCACGCTATTGTGAAAGTGGTTATATAACTTTTGGTGGATTTTTGAGGACAAAATTAACAGCTCATAACAAGTTAAACCTCTTTTTTCTTTTTTTTTCTTTTTTTTTTTTTTTTTTTTTTTTTTTTTTTTTTTTTTTTCCTCTGAAAGAGGAGAAATAAACTGAATGAAATCTCAAGGAGTAGAGTTAGGTGAACTTCAGCCCAACGATAGAGATTCCCTGAGAAAAAGCCCCAGTTTATGAATCCCACAGCCCTCTCAACAGTCATGAAGCAGCAGGTGCAAGACCAAGCAATATCAGCTCAGAGCCCCAGTTAGGAAGTCAGTTATCAGGCTGCTTCAAGGCTATTTCTTGCTAAACCAGGGTGAAATCAGCAATGACTTCAGAGTCTTGTCTTCCCACCTGTAACAATACAATACAGGTGCTGTGTTTCCTTAGGGGATTAAATTGTTTCTTGAACTTCAAGAAGTACGCACAGCCTGAAATATTTGCTTATAATGCTTGATGTATTTTAATGCAGATGCTTCACTTGCAAAACGTGGTTCCTGCTTCTCAGGCTGGTCTTTCTTCATTACTTGCAAAAAGTGAAGAAGAATAATACCCTAAGATTTTAAAAAATTGCTTCAAGAAAGTAACTGAGTGGATCAGCAGTGTGCCTACATTGAGAGCCAGGAAATGAGGGTGCTGTGACAGTATTCAGTCTCTGAGCAACCGGTCTCTCTATCACTTCTATTGCGTGGTCTTCATGAACTACTGTCATCCAAGTGAAGTCCTAAGTTCTAGACATTTGTGATTACTGTGCAGCTGAAAAGAGAGGACTGGCTTGCAAAATCTCTATTATAGGATGAGCGAGAAACCTAGCAAATAGGATTTTGCCTTCTCACCTCTCTTGCAGCCCGCTGTTTGGGCAGAGCTCTTGTGTGTGGGGAGGAGGTGTGTCAGGTAGCAGCGAGTTTTGCTCAGTCTTCCATTGCAGTATGATAACTAAGTGAAAGATGTGTCAGTGAAAAGCATCAGTGAGACCTCTCTCTACAAGGGTGCCACCAAAATAAATGCCGTTAATCCAGGATTTTGAGCTGATCGGTTTAGCTGAAATATATTCTTTTATCTTTCAAATAGACTGTGAATGACTTTCAATGGGGAATAGAACAAATGTATGAAAAGTTGAAGACTTTAACTGTGGAGATTTTTGTTTCCTTTCATAGTATCAGGTGCAGGTAAAAATTAATATCTGAAGTACCCACTGAAGTGCATCAATAAATTGTAAAACGCTTGGTTTCAGTCACCATTTGTCAATTTCTAGGAAAGTGCAAAGCTCAGAGATCCATATCATCTTTTGTAATAAATAGTCCTGTTTGAGTTTTGTTTAATAAACTTGGTAACTGGTTTAATTCTAACACTACTAAAATCACATAATAAATCTAACCCAGTCATCAGAAACTGGTAAATTCCAAATTGGAATGGGTACAGTGGTATTTACCAATTTCTGATCTTGAGTTAGAATTGTTTCAATGAGCATTTCCAAGTTACTGAGTAAGAATCAAGTGGTTCAAGCTACTGTGCAGAATTTACTGATATCTGAAGAGTATCTTCAAGAGTAGCACAAAAAAGTCCCTTCACTCACAGATGCTCTCAAGTGTGGTTGTGCATTTATAGTGTTGTGGTTCATGTCCAGAGTGGGCTTTTGATGCCCATTTTTCAGTTGTTCCACTTATTGGCCATCTCCATATACCTCATGGTGGGCCAGCTGGATTCCTTTAAGATGAATCTAAACTAAAAGATGTGCTAGAGTTATTGCTGGCAGTACAATCCATGGGACCAGATCTAGCCTGAAGTAAAACCCTATAAAATACATACAGTGTCTTCTGTTCCTAGATGTTTTGCTGTGCCTGTCAGTTCCTGTTGGGCTGTGCTAGCTGCTACAGTAGACCTGGTCCATTTGCAGCATGCTATTACTGAGGTACCACACAGTCTGAAGCCAATACCGGCCATCTTTTCCTGGGGCTAGTCCCTGCTTCTTGCACTGTTGTCCACGTATGTGTTACCACGAAACTCCTGGCTCAGCTGGAGAGCACAGCCCTGCAACCAACTGGGGCTGTCCTGCTGAGATTTCTGCAGTTCAAAATGGAGATGGCTAATTTTATTTTTTTTTTCTAGTCTGGCATGTGATAGCAGACTAGTTTTTGAGTGGGAGCTTTGGGTAGTGTAGCCTTGTGCTTGTCTGCTGGGTGTGGACACAGCAGTTTTGTTTAGGAAGGGACAGCTGGTGCTTCATCATGGTTGTTTGCCTGTCGCTGGCCATAGCCCTTCTGCGTATAGAAGTCCATAAGGCTGTTTGTATTCTTCATTGCGTTTGGGAGTGATGAGAAATGTTGGCTTGAAACTTCAAAACTGTCATTTAGAAATGCTGCACTGTGTTCCCTGGGTACAGTATCGTGGCTGACTGCATCTCCCACAGGGCACCAGAAGTATCGCTTGGGAGGAGGTTCCACCGGTGGGGGTAGTTCCTGGGTTCCAGCACATGATGAGAATCATGTTCTGACCCTGGAGTCTAGTTGCCTCAGGCAGGGGGGAATGTTTAAGGGGAGATGTTTAGAAATATCCACTTAAAACTTCAAGCTTGATTAAAACATGTTAAACCTTTTTTTCTGCAGTTTTCACTGTAAAGGAAAAAAAATTTCCATTCTCTCTTTTTTGGTGATTTGGCTGGCTTCTTACAGTTTCATGTTTTTCTTTAGTTTGCTTCTTTTGGGAAAATTATTTTAAATTGGAAAATGATTCTGTTAATTATAGACAGTTATCTCTTCTATGAAAGCATTTCTTACTGAAAAATATATTATTGGAGCAATTAGGGATCAGATCCTTCTTTCACTTAGAAACAGAAGACGGTTGTCATTGCTGCAGAAAGTGGCCTTCTTACCAACTCTTCAGTTTTACATACGTTTTCGTTGGATCAGGATGGAAATGGTAGGGTTGCATGTGTATAGCATGCTTGATACAAAGGTTCTTCTTGTCCTGAATCACTGTGACTGCTCCAAGACTGCTTTTAGATTTAGATTGCAGGAAATGTACTATGCGGAACAATAGGAAGTGAGAAACAGGAGAGTGTTTCCTTCTCACATGACTGTATTTCTGTTGCTAGAAGTTGTGTACTCCAAGTCTTGTTTCAATGCCTAGCATCTCTGTGGGATGAAGTGTAGATTTTAACACGAGGCGTGATGATATGTCATTTGAAACCATGGTATTTCTTGTTTTCAATCCATTAAGCCTTTCCTTATCAATTTTAAGAAGATTTTTGGAGCCTGTTTCAGAAAGGGAAGAAGACCATAAAAATCTGTCTCGCTCCAGGACATTAAAACAGAGGGCAATCCATCTTTCAATATCTGGTGTGATACAATTATGGCAACTTCACTTGTAACCTGTCTTTCTCAAAAAGTCATCTTACAGCACCTACTTTTAACGTTGGTTTTTTTTTTCTTCTGTGCTTAACCATACTTATCTATGACATTCTGAATATTTCGTTCTTTGTTGCTGTCCAAGTAATATCTCTAAGAGTTATAATGGTGTATTTTAGATTAGTCATAAAAGTAAGGGGGATTTACTAAGGTCAATTTTTCATATAGACTGTGCTGCCATATAGAATTAGTTGTACTGTAAATGTGTGTTGTATATAGCAATATGCATGCTACTGTCTTTATTATGAGATTTTTAGGGAGAGAAAAAGAGTAAATTTATCTCTCATTCCCAAAAGTTTTAAATTGATTGTTGTTTAAGAAGTGAGTATTTTAAGAAACCATAATTTATAATGAAACTTGAGGAAATTAACACTGTGATATATTCAAGTAGAGAAAGACTCATAAAGATTTTGTTTCTGTCCATTTTGTGTTAAGGAAGTGGGAGAAATAAAGTACACTGTGAAAGGAAAATATTTACCCTCCAAATTTCGTTTTGGAACCAGTTTTTATTGAGTGTGATGGGCAGTGCACAAATAGAACATCAGACTGTGGATTTAACTCAATAAATCTTAAAAATTTCCTGAATTTTTAGCATCTCTTAAAACTTGGAAACAACACTTGTACAGCTCATGCAGAATGCCTTGTTGACCTTGTGTTGTAGAAACACTTACTGGAGTTGGAAAACTGTGTTGAGCTGGTGTAGATGTGAATTAGTTGCCCATCTCCATTTACATGCAGTTTTGTTGTGGATTCCAGCCATGTCTCATCTGTCTTATTACCCTACTTAAGTGCTGTTATGATAATGCTAAAATAGACTGATATTATATACAGTAGTGCTAACAAAAAAATAAACAGCATTGTAAGAGTTCTCCATGACCATTTCTGGCATGAAATGGCAGGTTTTGTCCCTGGTGCAAATCTCAGACCTAATCTCATTTCCAGTGAGGCCAAAACACTGGCTTGGCTTAGAGTTAAGCGAGATCCTGCCCATACATCTGGCCAGTCTCCATTGAGATAACATCTGGAAAGTTGTCATTTAAAAAATGTGGGAGGGCTTGGGATAGGGGTGTAAATAGTGGGTCAGAGCTTCTATCCAAAAGGAAAACATCCAAAAGGAAGCTCTCAGATATCAGACATCCTTGCTCTAGGCATGTTTTTTGTTATGATCCATCTATCGTCCATCTGTTCCTGTTCTGTCAACAGTTTGGAGCTCAATGTCCTTTGTGAGGAACAAGAGGAGGTTGACAGGCAAAGAAGATGGGAATATGTGAACATGTTGCATGACTTAATGGATGCATCCAGTAAAGTCTGCTAATAAAGAGAGAGATGGCTATTGCTTGTATTTAGATTTAAGTTGTGCTCTGGCTGACAGCTTTCGGATTACTACACCCAATGGATTGATACTAAGCATATTTGTTGACTTTGGTCTATATTCTTCATTAATGATGTCCATGGAAACTTTGCCTGATTCTTCAGTGAGTACAGCTTTTGCCAAGATAGTCTGAAGAGTGACGGCTTACAAACTGAAACAAATTCTAAGCATCTTGGATTCCATGTAGGCAGGGGAAGATTGTTCATCTGTCTCTAATACTTCCATTCCTTATTGAAGCTGAGCCTTCAGTAAAGTCATCGCTCAGAACTTCTGGCTTCTTAATGGTAGCTGAAGCTGGAGATTCAAATGTCACAGAAACTGATTATTAGGAATATTTATTGTTTTGTTCAAAAATTACAGAAGATATGTGAAAGCACCATTGTGTTCTGTTTTTGATATATATAATGACCGTTTTTCTATAGAAATCCTGAAGCAAACAAGACAAATGCACACAATTGGAAATTGAGCTAGTTTATGTCACCTGAAACTGTCTTGCTTTCAGGTTCCCAAAGTCCCTTCAGTCACTTACATAAAGTTATTCAACAGCTCAGTCTAGATTTTTGGGTTTTTTTGAACTGTAAGACAAATCCCACCTTGGTCTACCATACATTCCTCTCAAATGAAAAGAGGCTTTAAATACAAATTGTGCCCTAATAAATCCCATTTTGTTTTATCTAATTTTTTTTAAAGTTGTCTGCACTTGATGTTCTTTCTTCTTGAAGGAGCATTGCAAAAGATCCTTCACAAACTACAGTCTGCTATTTTCTGAATTCTAAATCCAAAATTCCAGTTGTTTTTTCCTTCAATTCAGGTAGGCTGCTTCCAACTAGAAAAATATTTTTCTGTCGGTGTTTCAACAGCTGACTTTAAAAATGTGATACATGCAAACACTGTTTTGAGTACCTATCAGAATTTGCCAGTCGTCTCTTTATAAAAATAGCCCTTTTTTTTCAGTACAAAAATATAATATTTTGTGAAAGTTGTTTCTTTGGAAACAAGTTTATTGTGTTATTCCAAGTTGAGCCTAATTATTTTCTGGACATCTCTAAGGTTTCTTTAAAAGACGCATATGATATTACAGGAAGAATGTTCCTCTTGTTTGCCAGAGAGCTGTACTATGTTTACTATAATAAGATTAAAGGAAATTTGAAAGTCAACGCTAGCTCAGTGGGAAACTGATAAACACACGTTGTACTTGCAGGAACACTCTGCCCAGTAGTATTAGGAAATTTATCACTATTTATTTAGCAGCTCAGACTCTTTCTGACAAACAGATTTGGTGTCCATTTAAAAGTACACCAGACGCTAAAAAAACTTAACAATGTGGATGTGATTTGTGGAATCTGAACTGTTATCCTGGCATAGCCATCTTGTGTGGCTTAGCATTGGGAATCTCATAGCGTAGTCTCTCAAAATAAGGCGTCTGTATCTTATGGATCCCGTTGCTTTCCAAAGACTGTGGTTTGATTCCTGGCACTTCTGGTTAGGTCAGCTATTACAGCCACAGTCATAAACAGCAATTTTCAGAATTTGAGCAAGCTAGAAAAGGGTGTAGCTCCTTGGAAAAGTTATTCTGGAAGAGGTAAAACCAGTAATATCTCTGGATCCATATCTGGCACTGGCAGACTTTACTCTTGAGAAGCAATGGCTGTCCAGTCTCGTATTTACTAATGTTTGTTTATTTGTGCCTTGGCCAATGTTTCAACTAGAGAGTGAATTCTGGAGAAAGAGGAGGCCACAGGGATGACTTTTCATTCCGAAGTACGAGTTAAGAGGTCATTTTTACATGGTCACAAATGCTGCTTACAAATCAGTAAAATAGAATGAAGTAACTTTGCTATGAAATGCATGCAGGAAAGCTTTTTGGAAATACTAGGAGTAGAGGGGAATACATAATCACACAGTGATACATAAGCTACTATTGTAAATATCTTCATCACCTCCAAAATGGCAGACCTCTTGCTAAAGTGGGCAGCTACTCACTGTGTGCTTCTGAGCACCACAAAAGGCCAGTGGATTATTCCCACCATGTGTTGGTAATTAGTAGGAACTGCAGGATGAAGTCACTATTGGTTATAGAAGCTACTATGATTAGCTGTTCATGCTGTGTGAGTAATGCATTTATTTGATAAATAGGTGATTAGGGAAATTAGTTAATTTCCACACTCCTCTCAACTATGAAATTCCTTAGAAACAAGCCTAAAAAGCAAGGATCACTCTTTGTGTTAAGTTTATGGATTTGTATCCTACCCATTAAGTCATCCCAGAATATTCATTCCTTTTCCTGGTGATGTAAGATGTGAATGTGAGCTCCTAAACCTGCTTGAGATACTAAAGTCTGATGTAATTTGTTCAAGCTGTGGAGGAATTATCTCTTTTCTCCTGCATTCCTCTCCCACCCCAAATGGTCTTTAAAGGTGTGTGGAATCAGTGGAAGTCACCTTTCCATGCCAGCTAAGTTATCATTTCATTAAAGGCCATGCCTTTCCATTATAACCATGACTGTAGTACAGTCCAGCATGTTGTCTCTCCTCGAGACTTCCAGGAACCATGGGAATTTTTATTCTGGTTTTAGGTGATCCATTCGGGCTGTAGAACTGCAAAGCCCATACCAACAGGTGCAAAGCCCATACCAAGGGTTTCCTGCCTCAAGGGAGACTGCTGTGTATCTAACTCCGCTGGCAGTCCAGGCTTCAGGCCACAGCTGGGGCTCTTCTGCAGATCTGTCCTTGGCAAGTTCACCTGCAGATGGGAGAAATCTCTGTCTTGCTTTGTCATTAGGTAAACCAGAGCATTGCCTGTTTTGGCTCTTCTGCTTAGCTTTGTCCACATAGATGGATAGACTACAGAGTGCTTGCAGTTTGCCCCGTCATATACAAATTGTAACTCAAGGCTACGGCACATTGCCAGTTCATCTCCCCACTCGGACGCCAGCTTCATTTACTTATATAAATAACTGGATAGCAGTCAAACATTATTGGCTTAAGCTGTTACTTTATCTGAATATGTAAAATATAGAGAGTTTGAGATGCTAATGCCGTGCTTGTTATTTGGGTTTTCTTCTTCCGCACCGAAATTTAGATGTGTTTTTTAAGAACATTGAAACTTATTGGTCATTATATTTATCATAGGCTTAGATTTATTGTCACTGTTTATAAAACCACCCCAAATTAGTTGTTTTTTATTGTTAAATTAGAATCTGCATGGTTAAGTTTGTATTCATTAAAGGGAAACTTAATTTCTATTATAAAAGTGAACTGCAGTTTAAGATTCTTTGGTTATGAAGTGCTCCAAATTAGATTTTTTCGCCAATATACTTATTTTTCCTTTGAAACATTTGAACACTGACTTACTTTCCTGTGATTAAGGCTGATGCCCTAATTTGAGCAACAGATACACTTTGAACTTCTAGACGCGCAATAACATATATAGCAGTTAGTCACACAGCAGTGCTGATAGAATTTTTTGGGTGAGAGTCATGCTTCAGGGTTTTTTTAAGTCCTGTCTTCATACTAATTGTAAACCTTTCCTAAAGCTTCTCTGATGGCCTTTTGATTTCAATTCATGATCAGTGTTTTTTAGGTGACAGACTCTAATATAATCTCTGAAGTCTGCGTCACGGTTTAGCCTTGTCTGGCTGCTAAGCCCCATACAGCTGCTCACACACTCCCTTGCCTGGTGAGATTGGGAGAGAGAATCGGAGGAGTTAAAGCGAGAAAACTTGTGAGTTGAGATAAAGACAGTTTAATAGGGAAAGCAAAAGCTGAACGCACAAGCAAAGCAGAACAGGGAATTAGTTCACTCCTTCCCACGTGCAGGCAGGTGTTCAGCCATCCCCAGGAAAGCAGGGCTTCACCATGTGTGATGGTGACTTGGCAAGAGAAATGCCATCACTCCAAACAGCTCTCCTACCAGCTTTATGTGCTGAGCGTGTCACCATATGGTCTTGAATATCCTTTGTGTGAGGTGGGATCAGCTGTTGGATCCCCCCACTTCTTGTTCATCCCCAGCCTTCTTTCTAGCTGAGTCAGGTCAGAAGCAGAAAAGGCCTTGGTGCTGTGAAAGTGCCACTCAGCAGTAGCTAAAATTTCCCTGTCATATCTGAAACAGCCCTATACCAGCTACTGCCAGGAAAATTAACTCTATTAACTCTCCCTGCCAAAAGCATCACAAAGTGTTAATGGTCTAGAGAGCATCTGTGTTTCGTTCTTCTGCCTACAGCTCTGCCCATGTGGTATCACTCTAACTAGGCATAGGTCTAAACTTCTAAACTGAAAGGATCATCCTGCCCTTGCCTCTGCTTCTGCCCATTAGGCTGTGTCTTAATTCTGTTCCAGAATTGTGTCCTCTGGCATGTCAATGGTGTACAATCAATAAATTTGGGAAACTGGGTCAGAAACTGTGCTGTAAATGTTGACATAAGTGTTCAAAACACTGTATATCCTCTTAACTGATGAGGCTTGTAGGTGCAGACTCCTTGCATGATGTCTTGAAAACCGTTTTAGTACTGCGTGGCCTTAGTGGTCTAGGTAGATGGGCTTAGTTGCTAACTGTGGAAAATCTTTGGGTAAGATTGCTATTTAGGAGACAGCTTGGAGACCAGAATTCCCAAATCTTCTGAAATGATGTGGGCTAATGGGAGTGGTGAGACCCGGGAACAGCTTGCTCAGGGAAGCTGTGTATGTCCTATCACTGCAGATGTTCAAGACCAGGTTGGATGGGGTTTTGAGCAGCCTGGCCTAGTGGAATATATCCTTGCCCAGGGCAGGGGGATTGGACTGGCAGGTCTTTAAATTTCCATTTTAACCCAGACCATTCTGTGATAGTATACTGCTGTCATTGTTTGAACAGAACCTTATGGTTCACTTTACGAGCTATAAAAACTGTTATTGTCATTGAGCACTTTAAAAAAAAGTATGAAAGGCTGAAGTGTTTCTCTTATTAACTGCTTATTGCAGTGTGATACATGTGCATGTAAGCAAATATGAATAGTATCTAAAAGAGGTAGTTGTAACCTTATGTGTAGATACAAAAAAAATTAGATGTTTTGTTTTTCTGCAAAGCCTGTAAGGGTGTGAATTCTAATGCACATTTGCACACACTGGATTAAATTCCTTGCACAGAGGAGAACAGTGTATTGCTTCAAGACGATGCAAATATACTTTCATACTTAAAAAACCTAATGCTTTTAACCATATCTTCTATACAGTGAGAATTTCACCCCAGTGTGTATTGCTATGCTGTCTTCACTACTTAATGTTTCTAACCCGGGACATCCAGAATTCTTATTTACGGTTTGCACAAGGCCATCCATACCTGTAAAAATTTTTTTACTGTAGTAAAAGAAAGAGGCAACAATTGCTAATTGCCCTTGCACTTTCCTCTTTCGAAGCAGCATGTCTAAGCCCGAGTACTATAAAGTTGGGAAGAGATGATTTGCTTCTGATGGATTGAATTGTTCCATAGATAGATTGTTCTTGGACATTTCACTTACATCTTTTACTCTGTGTGATTTTCATGGTAGTTGTGAGTCAACATAATATTTAAATGGAAACTTTCAAAAGAGCTTTGTACCTACTTAGGTTTTATGATAAAACTTGTGTAATTTAATTCTGAAATTATTCAATCAGCTTTTCCTGAGTTGCCTATGTTATAAAGGTCAGAATTGATTTCAAATTTGAGTTAAACTAGCTTAGGTGCTTTGAGACATGGAGTTAGCCTGTCAAAGATACGTCCACTAAAGGGTTGACATTAACACTTCTGAACTTCATTCTTTAAGAGTCACCTTATTTATAGCAAGATAATTGCACTTTCAGCTTTACTTGCACTGAGTGGCAAAAGCATTCTTTGGGTAGCCTAAGTAATCTAAAATATATCTTATCTGGGAAACCTCAAAGGATCTATTTATTCAAGAAGTTAGGAAAATTTAAGGGATGTATACTTACAGCCTGGATTTCAGAATATACAACTGCTGCTTGCACATTTTAAGAGGACTGTTAATTTCTTTTAATTAAATAGAATGTTTTAAACATCATAAGCTATGTTTTCACAGAGTTCATAGGAGAGAGATCATGCCATGCTAGAAATTTATATAAGAACTTGAAAAGTACATTCAAGAAGAAAATCCAAACAGATTAATGCTTTTAGGTAACTGAAAAAAAAAGAAAAATGCAAATAGTGACAGAAATGAAAAGTCAGTTGAACTTTTCAGTGGTCTGAAGTTAAATTCCAGACTGTTTATGGCTTCACAGTGTGTGTGGGTTCAACAAATGTTTCGGGCTTTTTTAAGCAGCTTTAAGATTTTTTTTTTATTCATTGCAAACTATTTTTCTCATACATTCACTGTTTTTTGAAGTATTTTTACATGGAAATTTAACATGATTCCTAAGAAATATTTACAAGAGCATCTTCAAGTAAGATATCTGGTTGTAAACTAACAATCTTTTAGGGTATGATCTTCTCCTAGGAGTGTATACATACAGCTTGCTGGTTTTAAGGCTTTTCATGAGAAGTCAAGTGGGATTTACTCCTTCATGGACTTCCTTGGTTAGCATATGTGAGGGGACTCATGTCTAACCACTAGTAGATTTTATGTTGTGTAACCTTTATAAGTATTTATTGCATGTTAACTCTTGACAGATAAAATTACTTATTCACTATTGACTTATCTTTGAAGGATGATTTACTTTGTCACTATTGAGTCATCTGCATGCTATGTTGAGACAGCAGTCTCTCTCCAGATCATCTTGTGGCAGGCAACTATTGCCCTGATGCAGAGTTGTAGTTAGAGGTCTGCAGAAGGAATGTGCAAGAGAAAAGGGAGAAAGACAAATGCTGGCTGAATCTGTGCTGAGGACAGCAGTCACTGGTGTCTGCAAGGAGAAGGGTTTCACATTTGTAGATTTTGCTTGCTCCTGTTCACAGGGCAGCTCTGCAGGGCATAGTAGGGGTGTGGGGAGGTGAAGGGCAAGTATTTAGCCATTTTTTCTTTCCCTCTTTTTGCTCACAGGATTGCGTTATTTTGCCACACTAAAAAAAAAAATCAAGAGTCTGGAATCACTGTGACATTGCTCCTCTGTCTCGGTCACCTTCTTGTATCAGCTTACCCTTTACTTAAAATATGCCTGTTAGCCCAACCTTGCATATATATATGACTTGCAAGAAAACCTTGATTCGTGCGTAAGTTAATGAAAGGAGCATTTTGCTTTTATTCTGGAAATTTCAGCACAATCTCTGAGTAACTTAAGAAGAACTTAAGAAGAATCTACGCGTATCTGGTCCCTGTGGCACTGCTTAGTTATGTGGCGTGTAAAAGTAGCCTTTGCCTTCTTTCCTCCCACCTATTTTCACTATGCAGAAGACTGGCCTGTTAAGAAGGCCAAAGGAATTCCACAAGTAAAAATGCCTAGAGTGCTAGTTTGTGAACATGAAGCCCCAAACTTTCTGTTGGGCAACTTCCCTTAAACCTTTTTCTTAGAGTGCTTAGGTTTTCCTCTGCCTAACATTACAAAGACTAAGAATTTTGCATGGTCCTTGCTCATACTGATGTGGAGCTGTGAAGATAGATAAGTTGACAGTCTGAATTTAATAAATGTTGCAGAGAAGCAGGAGTCTAATCTCTAAGGTAAACTGCTTTGTAGTCACCTACCTCGGTGGCTTCCAAATGAAATGAAGTAGACTGAGCTGCAAAGTATTATGGAAGTGCAGGTTGTGGTTTTTCAAAGCACCTGTTTTGAATGTGAAACTGAACAACCGAAATTATTCAGTAGAGGCATCATTCTCAGTCCTAAGGACTGTTGAAGAACACAAAAATTAGATGTCCGGTATCAGGAATTCCAGAGGTAGGGTAGACACCAGCACCCTGTACTGCCAATAGGGAGTTGGGGGATTAGGCTTAGTGTACATAAGTCAGTGGGCCAAAGTGGGAAATTACTAAACTTCAGATCATGCTGAAGAAGTGAGTGTTTACAGAGCCCTGCATCTCATGGGTGGAGGCTTCTGCAGAAGTGTTCAGAAAAAAAAGGTGGAAGAAAGATTAAGAAATGCTGCAAGATGCTGCCTAATGCTTCCATTTTTGGATGTATTTGCTGAGATTTTCACTCTGTGAGGAGAAAGGTGCAACTGCAGGCTGGGGAGGATCACTGTAAGAGCTGAATGCATAGGTTAAATTACACTCTGGAACTAAAGGTGATAAGATCCTTGGAGCTATAAGAAGATGTAATTAGATCCACAGTACAGCTAGACACATTTTACCCCCTCCCCTCTACTGTCAAGCCCTCACATAAGGAATGGCCCCTGGTGCCAGTAGCCAGAATGTCACAGTTCAGAGCTGGTGCGCCTTTCAGGGACTGTAGGATTTCCTAGATGCTTTTAAGGATCACTGAACATGACTTTACTTCAAGATGAGGAAGTCCTATATAACAACCAATTTTACAAGTCCAAAGTTCAACTGGGAGCTGTGCACACAAAGGAATACAGATACTGAATTCTTCACTGATACTGTATTAGCCTTGCATGAGAAGAGATTAGGATCAGCCTTTCTTTGCTGAAATGATTTGCCTGGTACCGCCAACTGGCAATAACTAGGTGTTTCCAGCCAGGAAACTACCAAACAAGACATCTGTGTTATGAAGCCAACAAGTAATGCAAACATTGTGGGAAAGTTACCTTTAGCTTCAGAAAAACAGTTATGTGTCACTACTGCTGAAACTGAACTCATGACTTCAGATGATCTGATATGTCTGCTTTTTTCAGATGGTCTGGTATCTCTGAAGTGAACCTTAACCAGGTCTTAATTTAGGTCAAACCAGGAGTGGAAATCAATGGAGTATGGGGTGATTCTTATTATATTTATGTATTTATTGCTTTAGAATTGCCTGGCACTTGTGCCACGAAAGACTCCTCATTTCTTTATATTGTCTCCCTGCAAAATTTATATTACAGCTCTTTCTCCTTCTTTACACTTCAGTATTTTACCCACAATGGTCTTCCATTAAGTTCTTACTAGATCCCTATACCTAAGGTCATGGAAAGAAAGAACATTAGGTGATGATTTCTGTGGTGTGTTGATACTAAATTATTGTGGGCTCAAACTTCTTAGAAAGGCATTTAATGGGAGACTGAACCATTCTCACATGTCCTAAGTGAGCCTGCCAGGTGGCTTCACTGACTTGCATAAGCAAGAAAAATCAGCAGAAAGTTTCTTGCAGAATTTCATTGGACTGGATGTCTTTAAAAAGAGGGAACTTGTCCAGTCTTACAGGTGCTTTTGGGGGATGCCTTTTTAGCCATGTGTTATGGAACCTTTTAAAATACTAGTGCTCTTGTAAAGCCAAGGGCAGCTCTAGCCTAGATGAAGACTAACTAGGCTAGATTTATTTGGTGTGTCACACTAGGCAGGAAACATTAATCTTTGAAATTTTCTTTTCCCTTGTCCATTTTTTTTCCTCTTTATAGCTAGATGAAAAATAATTAATTAAAATTATAATACCATTTTAAATATAAAAAATAACTAAAGAAGTAGCTTGATACTAAGTGCAAATGAAAAATAATTTGTATTGGAATTGCAAGATATTCTAAGAACATAAATGTTGTTAATCTGTTGTGTTAGATTACTTCCTGGTAAACATTTTTTTGTGTCATTTTTATTCTTTTTTTTTCCATCCGTCAGCTGTCAAAATAACTTACATGAAAGCATTTACTGGCTACTTCAAACTGATCAAGTATTTTTAATGGTAGTACATTTTTGTGCTGCCTGAAATGTGTCAAATATCAGCAAGTCTACCTGAAGACAGATCATTGCCTGGTCTAAATAACTGTATATTTTAAACCTTAAGGATTTTGTACTGATATTTCTACAGAGTAAAATTACTGTCTCTATTGAACTGAAATATTATTTTTTCTACTCACTTTGATGAAATCAGTATTTGTAAGATAAAGCCTCTGAAATATTTTTAAATACGTATTTGCAGAGAATCTACCCATCTGCCATTTTTTTTCCCCTGAGCTTACTGAACACAGTGGGCAGGTGGGGAAGTTTTTGTTGTTAGAAAGCTTTGCAGTATTGCCTAGTGCATGAAGCATTTCAGGTTCTTCTCATCCTCTGCTGTACTGATCTGTTTAGGGATTCTGTCTTGTATTTACTTTCCCATTTGTTTCAATCCTGCAGTAATTCCTTTGCAATGAGTGATGTACTTTTTATTAGACTATGAACATATGTATAACCACTTGATCATTATTCCATTGGGTTACAAGAGAGTGTAAATGTGGCATTGGTTTATAAAACGTACCTCCACAACTGGCTTCTCTCAGAAATAGCAGTATATTGGTTACTAAATAACACTAAATGATAAGAACATAATAGTAAAGAAATAACTAATGTTGGTGTTGTAGGTTGCTCTTAGGTGAATGACTTTCCTGGCTGTTAGGAAACCGTGCACTCCAATGTCACCCCACCTATTTAAAGTAATCAGAAATATTAGGCTGTATCTAGGTAAGGAAGCAGTTCCTCATAGGGAAAATGTTGAGGAGATGTCTTTACTCTATATATTAATTTTAGGGAACCAGCAACAGTAAGTAAATCAAATTTCAAAACTTACATCAGTTTTGGAAGGATAAAAAAGGGGGATGGGAAACTTGAATTCTATTCCAGTGTGTGTTCAGTTTCTGTTTGAGGCCAATTTCATTATTGTATTTGTTGTGCTCTGTGGGAAAGGAAGTGTTGGACAGTGGGTACAGCTTCACAGAGCACTTCTGTGCTTGTAGGACAAATACCAAAGCTTTATGATAACAGCTGTTGACAAACTATTCCACACCTGTTAATTACAGGTGTTACAAATAGAGAGGAATTTGGGTGTTTGCTGTCATGAGGATATTACAGATGTTTTCTTGTGTGCAAACCTCTGCAGCTGGTCTCAGATCTTTGAGGACGTGGTTTTTTGTAGGCCTGTCATCCTGAGACCTCTGGGTAAGAAGCCACTCAGCTGTCCCATTCAGCTGCTGGTTGTGGAATTTGGCAGCTCCATCAGCTGGTGTCGCAGCAGCAGTGCCATTGCAAACCTTCTAGTTCAATGCATCTGTTGCTGGCTCTGAAAGCACTGTGGGGAGGAAGCGTGCATGGCACAGTACTTCCATCTTCTCATCTACCCACTCTGGCTAATTAGGCAGTTTTGACTCCTCTGTCTTGGAGTCGGTCTTCAAAGATGGTTTAAAACTGTGTGCAAATTAGCCTTATGTGGAAAGTGGCATCTGTGTGTTTTATGCATATTTAAATATGTTTAAGGAAACCTGACTTATTTTCTAATGCTTCATAAATTACATTCAGCTTCTTGAAAAAAATAAGCAAGGCAATGTTTCCTCTAAATAACTGAAATTTTGGAAAAGCCCAGACATTCTTGAAAATTTTGAGTCTTGACCTCTTTTGCCAACAGAGGAGCATTGGACAAAAGTTATGTATTCTGCCTGCAGCAAAAGAAGTCAAACTGAGTCTTTAATTCTGAAAACATCTGATAATATCTGCATTATAATCATGGTAGGTTCACATTTAGGAGATTGCAGTGTGTTAAACATCAAGCTGGCTTTGAGTAGTGGTTTGGTGACCCCATAGCTAAAAGAATGATGATTTATTTCTGTGATAGCTAGCACAAAACCTAAAAGCCTCGGAAGATGAGAGGAGAGGTGACAAAACTAGTCAAAAAAACCCCCCAAACCTATTAAAAAAGATGGTTCTTTGGCGGATAATGATTGTTCTATGTAATATATAAATATATATGTCTATTTACTTAAAAGGGAATGAAAGGAACTTTGAGAAGTCATCTGGTTCTTCTCCTGCTTGTTAGGATCCATTTCACCTAACATAATTCATGGCAGATGTGATTTTTTTTTTTTCCTTTTGTGTCACTTTTTCCTTAATAATTCTGACAAGTCTACAAACTTGGGCAAATCAATTCCAATGCCTCACTATCTGTATCATAGTGTTTGCTAATAGGAGTAATTGTCTGAAATCTTATTTGCTAACATTACTGCATTCGCATCCATGAAGAGAAAAAACGTATCATTTCACTCATTGCTATCGCCTTTTATGCATTTAAAGGCTATTAACATCACTCTTCTGGAATTTGCTTCTTTGTATTAAAGATCACTGATTCCTGCAGTCTTGCCACATTGGGTTGGTTTCTGTGTGTATAAATGTTCTTGTCTTTCTTCCTTGCCTCCCCTTGAGAAGACTGCATGGCTTTCCTGAAGCATGGTGCCCAGAACTAGTCCATAAGTTACTGCTTTCCATTCTGTATTTGTGCACCCATGTTTTCAGGGCCAAAAATAGACTTGATTTGTCCTTAACATCCTCAGCGTACCATCAGTGAAGTGTGGTGGTCATAGATCTGAGATTAGCATATAAACTGGATTAGCTTCTGCTTTTGGATTTTTGTTTTAATTTCTGGGTGCAGAGGAGTCTCTTGCCTACTGTGGAACATGTTGGGACTGATGTGTTACTGTGATGACCATTGTGAGAGACATCAATGCACACTGAAACAATATAAAATTGGGGGAGCTTATGGAAGCTGATTTAACAAAAAGCTGTCAGTGAAGTAAAGAGCCTACAGCTTCCTTTAAGAAGAATAAATACTACTTTGCAGTTGATTAAAAATAAGAGCTATACATTTGAGATGGCAGACACCTTTCCCTGTTTAAATGCCAGCTGATCCAAATTTCAAACTTATTCAACTGCCATACAATTTCTATCTCTTAATTTTAATTACAAGTGGGTAGAAGGTGTGTTCCCTGGTGCTTATGACTTGCTGGTGTGCAGGGTACGTTATCACACTTCTAAGGTCTGGTAACTTTAACAGGGTTTTGGGCCTGAATGCAGGAAGCCAATTAAGTGTTTGCTTAACTTCTATAGTGTTAGTTTAAAGCTGCCCTGTCCTAATCAGAGTCCTAATTACTAAAATGCTCCCATATCTGCATGAGAGCTTAGTCTTATCTGTTGACTATTAATTATATTACATTTATTCTTGCATAAAAGCAGCTGTAGTTAAATGGAAAGCCTTAGCCCACGTGGTTCTCAGAATCATCCAGGCTTTTGGAGGATGAAGGTGCCTTTGTTCAGTAACAAGGGAGAAGGTTAATGAACAGGTTCTGTGCATAAGGCCTGTTCCCTTTGGCTGGTCACTGTGATGTCTGTACGCTTTGGCTGGGTGGCAGACGTACAAGCTGGTGCTCCTTGGCATTGAAGCTGTCACCTGAGAAGCAGTATGGGACCAGATGAACAGACTGTTTTCAGCCTTCTGCTGAATGAATGCTCCTGAATGTTTGCCTTGCATTTTTCTTATTCAGCTGTTAGCAGCATCACTCCATTTCTCACCATGTCATGTGAATGCACAACTTAAGGTTTTGCCTAAGGAGAGCAAAAGTCCATGTGAATTCAATAGCAGAACAAGTGGCCAACACTTTTTACAGCTCTAGCGCTCTGTTCTGAAAGGGAGGTTGGACAACTATTTGCATTCAAAATGTATTATAACTTCTGACAGATTTTTTTTTCAAGCTGTAAATCAGCAGATTGGTTCTGTCTCATAAGTATTCTGGCATATCTGTTACCTGGAAGGAGAATGGAAAAGTGTTTCTTCCAACTTCTTTTTCCAAACGACACTACTTGTTCGTTTGTCCTTAATTCAGTTTTGTTTAGTTTTGCATTGCACTAATTGCATGGGTACGTAGCATCTTCACACAAAGATAGAGCCACCTTGCCACCATCTTTTGGGCTAGATTCTGGATCAGGTATGGAGAATCCAGCAAGCGTAAATGATAGGACAGGGAGGGTGATAATGATAATGGAGAAAGAGAGAAGTAGAAGGCATCAGTGTTTCATATACAGTGTAGATAATTTCTTTGCAGTGCAACCAGTGGTTGTGTTTAATCACTTAAAACCCTGTGTCTTGGCGGTAGAAACCTTTGCACTTAAAAGGCAAGACACTCCAAAGTCAAGACAGTAGGATGGAGAAGTTAGAGTACATTTTCATGCTTCTTTTTCCATGTTTAATATTTAGTTTTGCACTACAGTTGCAGAGCACATTTTCAAGATAAGATAAAAGATCCTCTTTTTAAGTACCCCATATCCATTGAGGACTTGAGATAAACAGCGCATACCTCTTTTGGAAATCTAGTCATAAGTCAGAGCTGTAGTGTTTAAGACACTTGCCATAATCAGGTTCTTGTGACTTTATAGCAGAATGAGGTTCTGATGGAGAGCTGGCTGCCCTAGCGCATATGCCTGTTCAGATATGCCACATCTCTCACCCAGCTTCCAGTGGCCACTGTAGAGGAGTATGCATCTCTCACAGGGTCTTATCTCGGATGTGTCAGCCTAAACAAACATCTTTGTGATGCTCTCGGGCATCTGAAATGGTACTACTCATCACATTCTATTCTGTTATTATTGTTATTGTTATTATTCCTTCTCACTGCAGTGGTACAGACTGTACTAGTAACATCAAGCCATTTAGATATAAGGACCGTGCATCTCTTATAGGAAGCCAAAGAATGCAGTTTCATCTGTCAACGCCGCCTTTATCAGCCACACCCTCCCAGTTACATTAGCCTCCTCCGCCCTGAAACAGGTAAGTTGGGTGACTGCTTTCCCAGGCCCCAGTCTGGAAGGAGTATCAGGGTGTGGTGTGGCCACTGGTTGGAGGCAGCGCGCCTGTAGGCTGGCACTGGGAAGGCAGAGCAGCCCAGCACTGGCACCAGAGCCCAGCAGCACCACTGATCCTGCAGGCAAAACAGAAAAAACCAACCCTTTTTGGCTGGATCAGCAAACTTGTCTTGCTGACTGTGTGGCTGCACACATGCCTGTGTCCTGTGTGGGGGGGAAGGTGAGATCAGGAGCAGAGTGACAGTGGCTCACAGTCTAAAGGACTCAAACTGCATCCTGGACTGGGTGACAGCATAAGATGATTTTAGCTTTATCTCAGAGGGGCATGGTTTGCAATCAGAAATACATCCAGCTGACATTAATTGCTGTTTTGGTTATTTCCCAAGGTCAGATACAGGGTTTTCTATGTGCTATTACTCTTCATGTAAAGGGAGTTGTACTGTCCTGAAATGACTACATATAATGGGAATATATGTTTGAACCAATATGCTGCAGTATTCTAATGGGAATGTGGAACTGAGGGAAAAAGGCATAGGTTTTAATTGTTTTTGTCTATGGTTAGTTTCATTTGGACTCAAAAATCTAGAACAGCTGACCTTCTTAATGTCAGGGAGGATGATATAATTCAAGGAACTTAAATCAAGACCTCATTGTCCATACCTCAAAGCCTAATGACATGAAAGCAATGTTGGATATGGTATTGTAGCTCCCTTCAAGTCCAGGAATTTTGTGTTTATTCCCTACCTAATAACCCAGCTTTAACTGTAAAATATGGGAAATGCCTATTTGTGCTTTCCATTTTCTCGCAAACCTTTTCTGCAATTTTTAGAGGTTTTTTTTTTTTTTTTTATTTTTTACAATGAGAGGGGAATGTGGGTCAGAATATCTCCAGTTCATGTGTGTACTGAAACCATGCAAAGCAGGGATGTTGGGGAGCTGCTGAGAGGCTCCCAAACTTGATCTGTCTTCTGTGTGAATGGCAGAAGACAGCATCACTACCTCCCCAGCTGTATGTCTAGGCATCCTACAAGAACACCAGCATATGGACACATAAGCAGTGTCACAGTCCAAAACGAAACCGGAGGCTTTGTAGGTGTGGGAACAGGTGTTTTCTGGATTGCTCACATTGATTCGAGTGATAGGTATGTCCCTGTCACCTATTTCTAATGTGTCTCTAAATCTCTTGTTTCTCTTAGATGCTTTGCCATGGATTTGGCAAGCAGCTTTAAACAAATCATATTTTGGTTTTTATGGGGGGTGGAGAATAGTCATAGAGAGGACCTTGTTAAAACTGTAGTATCTAGAGGAGCTCTTTATGTCTTCTGTACAGCTATGCTGTAAATCCACTCAGTAGCTCACATTCTTAAGTCTGTTTCTGTTAATTCAAAAGCACCTCTCTTACTTCCTTTTCTGTTCAAGTCTGCAGTGCCATTGCACATTCTGCTTAAATCATACCGTTTAATGATTTAATTCCCACTCCTTTTTTACTATTTTTTTTTTTAGGTAAGATTAAGAGTCCTCCCCTTCAAGTTTATAACAAAGATGTAGATACAGAAGTGTGCACTTGCTTTGATGTAGCTTCTTGTGTCATTCATGTTGTAAAACAGTGTTTGATTTTGAGGGTGAGAAACAAGGAAAAAAAAACCACAAATGTCCCTGTGTTTTTAATAAGCAGAGTTTTGCCAAGTAGCAATTAGTACTCTCCAGTTTTTGTGCTAATTAAGAGCTTCTTAGGATCCTGTAAGAAGAAGGGGTTTTGGCAAGTTAGCAGATTTTCAGACAGGTGAGCTGCTTTTAGCTTGACCTTTGCTAGGTGCATTTTTTATAGTGTTTTCCTGATTACTGTTTTGTTGCTCTGACATTCACTATGTTCTTATGCTGCCCAAATCACTGATCTGATATGTATGAAGCTTCTCTATAATTTTGTGCTGGAGAAAAATTACGGAAGCTGAAATAATCACTCAAAGCAAAAGCTGTTGTTCTGAAACTAAGTAAGGGAAGAGAGGAAGCATAGTCTTGTTTTCCTAAGCCAAATTCTTTACTGAGCCTCCTTTCAAAATACAAGCATAGAAAGTCCCATGGGGCTGTGGTTATCACTGACCCATTGAAGACCATCAGACTACAGAAATTGGGGTAAGTTCAGTTGAAACTTTTTTTGTCTCTTCACACAGCGGGAATAAAAGTTTTCAGAAATGTTGATCAAAACTGGTTTTTTTCATAGATGCTTTTTTAAAGGAAGAGATACAGACATTTTTGGACTGAAGGCACCTGAAGGCCCTAGTTTGAATTGACATGTGTTTTAGGGCTTTCCCATTACTGAGACAAAAACTGTTTCACATTAACTCTGAAATGGCTTCTTGGCTTTTGAGGATTTAGTAATTTCACATTGAAAGTATCTTGAAACCAATTTTTGCTCACTTCACCACCTCCTTGAAAAGAAAAATAATGGAAAATTCAGAATCTAATAATTTAGCTGATCTTAAGTGGAGACATAGGCCCATGTTAATACTTCCTCCAGTATCGAGATGAGGCTTTCAATATGTCTAGTTCTCAGTAGTGTCAGATAATATTTTCCCTCATTCCTTAATTTAGATTCCTGTCCTCTTAATCCCATATTGCACATAACTTCTTGTTTAGCCAAGACATAGGAAAAAAAAAAATAGAAGAGTCTGGCTCATGGGTACATGAAGTTTTTTTGTACTTTTGGTCTAAATCACTCATAAATGAATATGTGAGCTGTGTGTGTGATCACTCATTAGGAACCAGAGCAAACCTATGGATCAGAGCATTTTCTTTGGGATGATCTTTTTTGGCTGTAATCAGCTACAGTGAGACTTAGCTAGCGGCACAGATGGCATTTGGTTGCTGAGCCATTACAAGTACTTTCATCTGATTGAACCAAACCTTCATCTGATCGAACTCCCTTGCTGCTTCAGTACGATATACATGATTGCTTGAACCAGCACTAAGTGGTTAGGATTAGTAAAATGGTGTAAACTGTAATGCATATATTCTCTGCCTACTTTGTAATGAGAGAAAAGAAACCAAAGCAAGCCCTGAATGGGCAGTCTTTCTGATCACTCATTCCCCCTCTTCCCAATCTTGCCTTTACTGCTCACAAGTGGACCTGTTAGCCAGGATCTCCCATTATAGTCATGCCAGAAGGGAAGCTCTTTGCTGCTTCACTTGGACCATTCATTACTCTCAATCCAATTAAGCACTGACAGGCAGTGGGGTCTTGGTATCTTTGCCCTTCTGTGTAGTAATGTGAGGTCACCCAAGATTACCAGAAGTGTCATCTCTCTTCTCTAGATTCAAGGAAGAGCTGCCTGAGGTAGGTCTGGGGAAGAGTCCTTGAATAGACCTGTAAGAGAAATGGAGCTTGCAATCTTCACACTGAAATTTATAGCTAGATGCTGGCTAACTCTTTCCAAGATGCTTTCCTGACCTTTCTGAGATTAGCTTTCTGAAAGAGCCAAAGAGAAGAATCTTTAGATTTCATTTTACTTACTGTCTAATTCTACTAAGCTTGAAAGTGTCAATAATGGAAAAATACTCAAACTTTAACTGTGGTGACACAGTTTGAATGGCTTGTGGCCAAACACTTTAAAAAAAACAAGGTCAGAATAAGTTAATAAAGAGCCTCCAGGTGCAGTTTATCTTCTGCTTGTGTTTGAGTAAAGAAGGTCCCCAGTTACTATGAACCAAAAAAACAACCCCTCAGCCAGGAAGTCACCAAGTTGGAATCCTTCCTCTCTGATGCTGCAAAATTATAAATGCAGCTGAGATTACAAGGATAGAAGTGGTCCTGAAACTGTCTACAGAAGGGGAGCTCTGGCACTTTTCTGTGGATGTGTGGGCAGAAGGGGTTGGTGATTGCCCCTGTCAGCTTTCTCCTTTTGTCATAGGGGAAGATCTTCCCTGCCGTTATTAAAAAGTGTTTGAACTCATTCCACCCCAGAGGGCACGAACACGATGTCTGATTTCTTGTCACTTCTCCTGCTGGGTTTTAAAACTGGATCTTCCTGTATGACTCAGAAGGCTAGACTTTCAAATCCAAGTCTGTTCATCTGTTTATTGTGCATCACTCTATTTCCCGAGTTGTGTTTGACTGACAGCTCAGTTCTGAGATTTCGTCCAGCTCCTAAGTTCCAGTCATTGTCAAAAGTGAATGTAGGTCTTGCCTTCCAAATAGTGAGGATTTACTTCTTTAACTCCATTACTAGTTTTGCCTCTGGTTTACTAGTCCAGTGGCACACTACTGTTCTGTGAAGGGAGTCTGAAGAAATCAACTTGTGTGTGTTTTTAATTACATGTTTGTTCAGCCCTCTGAGGATGTCAGGAGCTGTGAACAGCAAATGCCAAGTGATTGCCAGGAAGAAAGCTGCTGACTGCAGTCCATCATAGACAGAACTCTTCTGTGTAACTGCCACTGCCTTGCCATGCACATACCGACCATATCTGATTTTGATTATAGTCTCTCCTCTGATGATAGTGCTGTCTCGGGTTCTGGAGACAAAGTCTTGGTCAAGTGAAAACATAAGCAATGGTGTAGTCAAGGACGAAGTCAGTCAGTCTCCCCCAGATTCCAGTCTATTGACTCTTCTTTCTTCCTCATTTGGAGTGAACTGAAAGGCTAACAATCTCTCTTTAAATGAGCATAACTTGCTGTATTATGTTAGTCTAGACAAAGGAAATCAAATTAATTAGCAGAAAGACTGCAAATGTGCTGTGGAGGAGGACCTGTCATTAGAGTACCTCATTCAGGCTCCTGTGGCTTGCTGTGTATTCAGAATGATAGCTCTGGTCTTTCTCTCAGCAGAAGAGAAATAGAATAATACTAGGCTTCAATTAGAGACAGAACTATAATTCAGTCATGGGCAAGGAGAGGGGGGAGGTGAGTAGGAAGGCGGCTGCTCTGCAAAGCTTAAGTCATAAAACATAAAATCCTGGTTTACACATGGCAACAGATCCTTCTATGATTGAATTACAGCCTTCATATTCAATAGTGGGTCAAGTCTGTAAACCAGAATACAGACAGAGCAAATATTTACATTCTGTGTGTAATGACAGAGGGAGAATCACTGATCTGAGCATGAATCAAAGCCACAAGAACATAGATGTGGGACAGCCACGTGTTACCAGCAGTGTGAAGTGGGAGGGATGGAGTAAATTTCCAGTATTTGGATGTTAAATTTCCTACAAATCATTGTGCAGCATTTAACTGAAAATATGTCTTTTATTTACTTTTAGTTGTCACACAGTGCATAAATGGCAGTTTGCCCATTCATTCTGTGTGCTATGTTTTCTGATATTTCTAGAAAGTTATTTTGAAGTGTATAGGTATTTAGCTTTTTATGTTGATAGTGTATATATAATTAAAATTTTATTTGTATTCCTTGTTTCATAGCATCTCAAAAGTTCTTTTCTTTTGACAGCTGTTGAGCTGCTATGATTTATTTTGGTCCATTTGACAGCTATGACAGTCAAAAGGGTTGCTGTCAGTTTGGAAATATCAATAGACATGTAGCGAAATAAAAATTATTTTTTTAGTATTAGAAAACAACTTAAAAACAAGGGTCAAAATATTTCCAAACTGAAGAACTTGCATCGAGGCATCAACTGATGCATGGACTAGGTTAGCCAAGAAGCCATGTAACTCTGAAGGTTTTGAACTCCAAATGTCACCTGTGTTTATAGGCTTGCAAAAACACAGAAAAAAACCCATCAGAGTATGTGGTTGCTGCACTTTTCAGCCCTTTTGCATTTGAATTGCATTTCAGTTATGTACATCAAGTTTTTCTTTTAGAGACCCCGAGTGAACAGGGTTCCTTTCACAGCAAAGCCCACAGCTGAGTTAAACATTTGAAAGAAAACTAATTAAACAGAGATTGTGATGGGCCATTGGTTAACCCACAAAAAGTTACTGCAAAAGTAAGCAGAAGGCTGGTGCTCTTAGGGAAAGAAGAATACGTCTGGTAATTCTCCAAGTAAGTTTGTGAACAAAAGGGGTTACAAAATATTACAGGATCAACCCAAGGATAATACCATGCGTGGCGTGGCTTCCATCAACACAGAGAGCAAACAAGCTTTACACTGTTGGGCCAGCTTACACTCTGGGTGAGAGAATGTATTAAAAACTTTGAGGTGACCCACTGCTGTTTCAAGGTGTCTTGTGCTACATGTGAACATCAGAACTCATGACCTCTGATTTCCTGTGGGTGTGTTCAGTGTGCCAGTCCACCACAGTAACCTCTAAACGTCCCCTTTACTACTCACACCTCCTGTTCTAAATTGTGATACCACTGACTTCCCCCCGCATCCCCTTCCTTCCCTGAAATATTTTTCATGCCTCCCTGTGTACCCTAGGAGAAAACACACTTAATGTGATGCAGTAGAAGTTTCCAACCTGCCTTGCTGTCCAGCCCATTTGAAATCTGGCAGAGGAAAAAAAATTAATTGTGAGGAAGTGTCAGATGTGTTGCTTGTAAACTGCAGGAAAGGCAAAATAGGATGAGAGGATTCCCTAGATTTAGCCTCACTGAGGAGAAGAAGGGCTTTTCTGTGAAACTAATAATTCTGGTCAGGCATTTACTTACGTATTTGCGTGGCATAGACGTGATTGCAGCTGACAGGCTGAATGGGGTCAATACTTGTTTTATTTGCTCATTAGCATAGGTCTTCTGTACTCTGTCCCCAGAACTGCTGTAAGTTATAGTCAGGAGGACTGATGCTTTGTCAGGCAAATTTAAGCAGAGATAAATGTGAATGAAAAACGCTCAAAGCAATAAATATATGCCATTTTTAACACAACTGTACGAAAATACAGCTGGAATGGTTCTTATAAGTGACATATTGGAAAGAAGTGGGATATATAGCTGAAATTTTGTTTGTATGGGAATTTGCATACTACCTAATAGAAATATTAGCCTGTGGGATATTGTGATCAGAGCAATTCTTATTTGAACCATCTGTGTTTCAGCTCTATAAATAGGCTACTGGCTTACAGAAATTTGTAATATAAAGACTAGACCATCAATAACATTTTAGATTTTTCAAAAAAGGAATATGACCACTTCAGTGTCATGGTGTTGTAACTGAGGAGAGCATCTTGATAGAGAGCTTCAAAGAATAAAACTATCTGAATCTACCAGAAAATCTGCAAAGTTTAAATGTTACTTCTCTGCTGGTTAATCTAATGTTTCTTATATAGAAGATTACATGACACCTGTTGATTTTTAGAAGTACTTGCATTTTTCTGATCATTAAGGGAAGCAAGCACTTCTTTTGAGCACTTTCATGATGCTTTAGAGACCTCAATTTTCTCCTAGAACAGAATTCATTCAAATGCCCTCTTTTTAGAATGGTGCAAGTACAGTAAGGAACATATCTTGAAGATCAATGGTCATCTCCCTTATTGTGGGCTAGAAAATGAGCTGTGCGTTCTAGGAGTAGTGTATTGTTTGAAGAAACAATGAAGTGAAGCTCCTAACTCCATCCCTGTTCTATCAGAACTCAGGGAAACTATATTGGAAGTTTTCATAAAAAACAATTTTCATTTACAAGAGTATAATGTTTTTAAAGAAAAGCTTGCCTGAGGGTAATAAATCTGTATTTCTTTGCAAAAAGAAGAGTATTGGTGCCATGCGGTGCAATTGAAAGACGTTGGAAACAGTCCATTCTCAGTTAATTTCTGACCTCCAGTAACTCACTTCCCCTCTGAGCTCAGTTCTGGTCCCGCCATATGTTGGTCACCAAGTCAGTCTACAAACATTTGAAGTTGTGTCAGTTAGGCATTGGTCTTGGATGAGATTTCTGTGTTCTGTTGTAATGCAAACAACAAAAATATAATGGAGACTGTTCATTGCAAAATAGCCTTTTGTAGCATTGATTCTCCAGTGAGGAAGCAACAAAATGAGCTATTGTATTTAAATGCTGAACTTTCCCCATTCTTGTGTTGACTGTCCTCCTTTCCAACAGGCTGAGGGATGGTCACAAATGAAGACATTTGCTCAAGTCACCGCTTCCCTTCAGATTTAGTTTTTGGTTTCCTTAGGGCAGAAGTCTGCTGTTTTCTCCTGAATGAAATGCTGCCAAATGGGAGTGTAACAGCTGCGTTCAACACAGAAGAATAAAGTTAAATGTAGGCTGTTTTTACTTGCTGGACAAAATGTTCATGTGCAAACAGAACTGACTTGCCTCTTTGGGGCTTCTGTGCTGAAAAGCTGAGAAACACTGAGACGGAGACCAAGTATCTTTTCAACTTAGTTCACTCTTTCAGAGAGACATTTTTTAGATTCATAGGAGAATTATCAGTCCTTTCCAAAAAAGCTCTTCTTGTATCCATTCCTTCCACCCCCTGACTGTAGCATTCTTCAAAACCAGGTTGAGAGAAAGAAAATCAGCCTCATGGACGGCTAGCAGAAATCTGGTTTTATTTTGTGGGTTTTTTCCTCCTCCCACTCCCCCTTTTTTCCCCAGTGTTGCATATGCTGCCAGCACTGATGACTACCCAGACACTTCTGAGTAGGACATCTCACTCTGCTTGGGACAGTTCACATGTGCTCACCAGGCAGACATTTGTCTGTGGTTGGTTCTAAAACCACAAGTTCCTGAAGCTGAAATAGCAACAAAATTTAGGACTTTTAATCATAATGATACAAAAAACCCCTTTGTCCAGTTACCTGCTAGTATTCAGTCAGAGTTATGTGTGTTCCTAATCCCCTAAAAAAGGCATTGCTGCATTACCAGAGGTACTATAGAATGACTTTGCTTTTACATTTCTTGCAGCTTTTGTTCCTTCTCTTTATTTCACTTTTCCTGTTTTAAAATGATAAATGCTGATGCAGTTGTTGAATCAAAATCTTGGCTACTGATAAATACAGGGTCATATAAAGTTGATAGTGTCTTCCTTCACTGTATTACCTGGCTAACATTTAGCCTTAAAAAGAACCCGAACCAAAAAAGCATTGCAGCGTTGTTTGCTGCACTATTTTCTTCTAGTTGGGGCTTTAGTAATTGCATCTATTATATGTGTGTGTTTTTTGGGAAGCACTGGTATGTGTCATGGACATAATCACAGAGGACGATTAAGGTTAGAAGGAACCACAATGGGGCATCTGGTCCAACCTTCCTGCTCAAGCAGGGTCATCCTAGAGCACATTGCACAGAATTGCATCCAGACAATTCTTGAGTATCTCCAGTCAGGGAGACTCCTCCACTTCTCTGGGCAGTCTGCTCCACTGCACGGTCATTCACACAATGAAGAGGTTCTTCCTCATATTCAGATGAAACTTCCCATGCATCAGTTTCTGTTTGTTGCCTCTTGTCCTGTTGCTTGGCACCACTGAGGAGAGCCTGGATTCATCCTCTTGGCACCCTCCCTTCAGAATCTTTTAGGCATTGATGGGGTCACTTCTCAGTCATCGCTTCTCAAGGCTGAACACGCCCAGGTCCCTCAGCCTTTCCTCATAAGAGATATCCTTCCATCCCTCAATCATCTTTGTTGTACTGAGGATCCCAGAACCGGATACAGCACTCCAGATGTGGCCTCACCAGGGCTGAGTAGAGAGGCGGGATCACCTCCCTTGACCTGCTGGCAGTGCTCTTCCTAACATATCCCAGGCCTTCTTGGCCACAAGGGCAGTGCTGGCTCTTGGACAGCTTGTTGTCCACCAGGATCCCCAGGTCCTTCTCCACAGAGCTGCTTTCCAGCAGCTCAGCCCCCAGCCTGGCGGGGGCTGGGGCAGGGGTTATTCCTCCCCAGGTGCAGGACCCTGCACGTGCCTTTGTTGAATTTCAGTCAGTTCTTCTCTGCCCATCTCTCCAACCTGTCGAGGTCCTTCTGAAGGGCTGCCCAGCCCTCTGGGGTATTGGCCCCTCCTCCCTGATTTGTGTTGTCAGTGAACCTGAGGAGGCATCTGCCCCTTCACCTGAGTTATTGATGAACAAGGTAAACAACGCTGGGCCCAGTACTGAACCTTGGGGGACCCCACAAGTGACAGGCCTCCAACCTGACCATGTGCCACTGGGTACGACCCTCTGGGATCTGCTGTTCAGACAGTTCTGAATCCACCTCACTGTCCACTCATCCAGCCCACACTTTGACTTTGCCTATGAGGATTCTGTGAGAGACAGTGTTGAAAGCCTCACTAAAGTCGAGGTAGGCAATATCCACTGCTCTCTCCTCATCTATACAGGTAGTTGTTTCACACTAGAAGGCAATTAGGTTGGTCAAGTGTGATTTATTTTTTGTGAATCTGTGCAGACTGCTCCTGAATACCATCTTTTCATCCATGTGGCTAGAGATGGACTCTAGAATGAGGTGATCCATCACTTTTCTCAGGGTTGAGGTGACGCTGACTGGCCAGTAGTTCCCTGAGTCCTCCTTCTTGCACTTTTTGAAGACTGGGGTGACATTTGCTTTCTTCCCGTCTTCAGGCATCTCTACTGACTGCCATGGCCTTTCAAAGATGATCGTGAGCAGCCTCACTATAGGTGTCCACCAGTTCTTTCAGCACTCATGGACGCAGCCTGCCAAGGCCTATGGACTTGTGGATGTCAAATTTGCTTAGGTGTTCTCTAACCCAATCCTCCTTCCTTCCAACATTCCTTTACTCTGGTCTCCTGGGTCAGAGAGTCCTAAGAGATGATTGTGTCAGACCAATGCAAAGAAGATGTTCAGGAACTCTGTGTCCTCTTTTACCAGCGTCCCCACACCATTTAGTAATGCATCCACATTATCCTTAGTTTTCCTTTAGCTATAGATATATTTGAAGAAGCCCTTCTTGTTCTTATTGACATACTTGGCTAGATTTCATTCCAGATTGCCTCAACGTTCCTTGACTCATTTCTGCTTCTCTGACAACTTCTCTGTATTCATTCCAAGTGGCCTAACCGTACTTCCACCTCCTTAATGATAAAAGTATGTCAAAATACCAGGCCTGACTTCATCAGTATTTTCCTTCTCCTCTCTCCAGTCTTCTGGAGCTGTAGTTTACAACTAGGTTCTTCAGTGACTCTCCTCACAATCTCCTGGTCCTGGCTTTAAAAAATGAGAAACTTCTCTCTATTCCCTCAGTACTAATACTACTTAAAAAAAGGAGAAAATTTAAACACAGGTTTAAAAGCTATGCAAGATAAGAAAGATTCAGCCTATGAAAAGCCTAATACTGTAGATCAGTCATACAGTATTTAGGTCAATATACTTTGTGGCAGGATGACAGTGCAAAGAAGAACCACTTCTAGTAGTAGTGTGATCCTTTAATACTGATGAAATGACCAGCTGCATTTAAACAGGTTTCAAATGAGCTTGTCTGAAGTTCCTGAAAGAAAGAATAGTTCAGTGGTTTTAAACATGAATTTCTGTTGGCAGTAAAGGCAGATAAGAAAGAGAGGACAAGATGAGAAGAAAAAAACTCAGCATTCAAGCTTGTTAGTTTTTGTGTCAAGAGCTAATTTACCTTCAAGTTTTCTTCATTATTCCTCCTGTCCTAAAAATAACACATAACACATTGCTGAAAGACAGGAGTAATTGGCTGAGTTGTTGGTTCCTCTTGTATTTTTGTGCATGGATCAAGAATTCTTCTAAACTCCCAGCCTTTTAAGGGAAAATTCAAGATAAAGCTCTTGGTAGTAGAAAATCTATACATTGGGAGCTGAATTAGTATAATGCAACATCCTTTCAACTAGCAACTGTCTCCACCAGTGTCTTTGTTCTACATACTTGAATTTTGTTGATTTAGTTTGTTTTTCAATACTTTAAATTAATTGTCTTCAGGAACTGTCTTGACAAGGAGAACTTCTGAGTTTTGGCATTATAGGGGAAATGCTGTCCTGTTCTGAGGAACACAGGCTGGAGTTGAAACCTAACTTCATCTCCTCTTTCAAAAAACAAAGCAAGAGCCTGCACAGTAGAGTGTGGCTTCTGAGACATCCAGCCTGCAGGAAAACCTTTCCTGGTTCCTTCAAAGCTTTGTGATGTTCCCTGTAGGCAGTCTTGACTCTCTGGGGGAGAGGTGTTGGTACAAGAGAACAGGATGGATCTCCCTGGTGAAAAGGGAGAGAGAAGGATGGAGAGGAGGATGGAGCTCCATCCAAGTGAGCCAGTGAGGGTACTAGGAATTTATTAAGTCTGAAAGAAATGTCTTCTCTCCCAACCATATACTGTTAGGGCTGTGATGCAACAGAATAGCTTTCTTTCAAATCACTATAGAAGGTTCTTAGAGAGCAAGAATGGAAAAATTTCTGCCTGTAAATTTCTGTAATGGCATTAATTATTCTTATTTAAATAATTACTGCCTTTGGTGTTTTGTGCAGTGGTTTTGAAAAGTGATGCTTAGTACGTGTAGAACATGGTAACTGCTGCTGTAATGCAGACCTGAATAGCTGAATCCTAGCTGCAGTATTGTGTTTTCTACTTTTTTTAAAGTTTGGTCTGCCCTGCCTCCTGCCTGTTTTGTTGTTGTGGCTGGCCTCAGTCTTGGCAATTTAATAATGGGAATCTATTAATGATGGAACGATTTAATAAGACACCCATGTCTCTGCAACAGGAGATACAGTACAGTGTTCAGTTATTGCTAATGCTGTTGGGACATGGGAGAAATAGTTTCCAAAGGATAGTTAAAGGAGAAAAGTTAGCACCAAATACCTCCCTTGCACAAAGATGCCTGATTAGTCTTTATTGTAGCCTTTATGAGAACAGTGTACCATTAGAATCATGCCTAATTATTAATAAATTAAATAAATAGCATTTTTGGCTTCCTGGTAGAGCATCTGATATTTCCTGGCTTTCCACATCTGTTGCTAAAGCCAAGTTTTAGTTCTTTGAAGAGCTTTTGCCTGGCTTGTCTTCAAGGAACACTTCTTGTGTCCCATCTTATATGTGAGAACTAACCATGTACATTGTGTTCTTACATTATTATACATATGACTGGTTTATACAGATTCTTTTTCTGATTAGGTCTAATATGAAAGTAAGTGGGGACTAGAAAAAAATTTTGGTAACAGGGCTTCCCATACTCAGCCACGCTCAAGTGATCCCTAAGGAGAGCTCTCATGTCTCTGAAGTTTGCAGGATAGAAACTGGAAACAAGTGATACAGGTGGTCAAATGTGGCCATCTATTTGCTGTACTACGTAATGGGACCTGATTTAATCTAGTCTGTAATGCCTGCCTTTTGCTGGTAGTTACAGAGAAATATTTGTCCAAGGGAAGATCTTCAGCTGTTAATTAAATTTAAATTTTTCAGAAAGTATCAGATCTCTGAATTTGTTTATCATCTTCCCAGCCACTGGCTCTTACAGTACTTGAGTCTGTACTTTTGATGAGAGTATGAAAGGTTTATAGTACTAAATCTTCTTTTTTGTGAATCCATACTATGATTAAGCTGAATAGGTAGAGTCTTAAAATCCAAAACTGCAAAACCTGTCTTACCATGGAACTTTTGGTGGTTGTAGGTTGGGTTTTTTTGGTTGTTTTTTTGGTTTTTTTCGGGTTTTTTTTTGCTTTGTTTTGTTATGTTTTGTTTTGTTTTAAATTGCCTGCGACTTTTAATTCTGAATTCCCTCCAGAAAGGCCTGGTGAAGAGATGATTGTGTCATACCTGTATCAGAGAGTTGGATGCTTCCAGGAATGCTGATAATGCTGAGTGTTTTGTAGGTGTGCATGCTAAAGCAAACAAGTGGGTCTCACACCTCCTGATTTCCTGAGCAGCTAACAAAATCTCCTGATTTCCTGAGCAGCTAACAAAATATCCCAGTGATCTTCCAGTTACATCCCTCTTTCTTTCTGTCCACTTGCAGCCGAGAAGTAGGCTGATCTACAAAACAGGAATTCCCAGTCAGAATCTGCATCCTGAGCTGGGAAACTGGTCATGACTTTGGAAACTAAAGGAAACATAAGAGCAGTCACTCAGCATAGAGGGGCACTGGTGTTACCTCCTGCCCTGCCTTTCAGACCATAGCACCCACTTCTTCACTGGTGAACTTCTCTGAAAACAATGGCTTTGAGTTCTGAAATCAAATCCAATGCTCCAATTCAGAGAGAACTTCCCTAAGCACAAAACTATAAGCTATATTGGGGGTTACATTACTGCCTGTCCTGCTCTGGAGCTGGATTACTTTCAAGAATGCGTGAGTTATAGGGCCAGAGGGTTGGTATGCAAAAGGAAGCCTGCTTTGGTAGGTACTTTATGTTACACAGTAATTGGATACAAAGAAGAAATAAAGCTAAGGGCAGACACAGTGATCCTGGGTCTTCCCCTCCTAGCACAGTGACCTGACCTCTGAGTGACAGAGCTGGATTTTGGCATTCTTGCTTCCATGGACAAGGATATTTTACACTCCTGGGCCTGACAGCCCAGCTCCAGCATGTTGAGTTTGATGAGTTTATGGACTCATACTTGATGCTGATTTCCTTATCTCAAGGAGAAAAGAACTTGCCATGTGAAATGTAAATGCAGCCAGGCCTCGTTGCGTGTCTTGTCTAAAGTTAAGATATTCTCAACTCACTCACTGGAAAAAAGGCATGGAGGGAACTGACAGCAGCTGGCAACAACACTTGAAGTTGAAAACTGTCACAAAGGAGCTGCCACTGGGTCTGCTATGGGGACCCCCAGTGCAGCAGGAATGGGGGGGCCGAGGCTGGCATTGGTGCAAGTTGTAGAGGCGTTGGTCTCTTGAGGCAGTTCTCACTTGCATGGTCTCAGCCACATGCTGTTCCGTTCTGTTCCATCTAAGTAGGGCAGAACTGCCCTGTCCTTGCCAAAAGCCAGATTCTTCTCCAGTACGTTTTGTGTTTCTTCTCATCCTGCTCTGTCTGTGGACAGACAGCATTCACCATGTTGCTTTGCATTCAAATTGAGTTTGCCAAAATGTTCTCTTTCTCTGGGAGTCCTGAAGTTTCTCTTCTTTTTGCATGAGAGCACTGAAAATATATGTAGTCCTTGGCAAGTTGCTGGCACCGTGTGACCTTGTTTGCACCTTTACTTGCTTGAATAGGAGATTTGTGTGCCAGGGCTTAGAAAGGGGTGATTTGCAGGCTAGTAAAGGGTAACACTGTGATTAGAAATTCCACGATCTGACAGAATACACATTTGACCTGCTAGTGTAAAATAGATTATTATTCCATTATGTAAATATTTTAAGGTTGAAGTTTGATAAAGATCAATGACAGAAATAAGTGGTGCGTTCCTACCTGTCTGTAGAAGTACTTGCTAACGTATTGGTTTATAAGCACAGTGTTTGGTTTAAAACCACACAATAGTGGCTTTGATTAATAATGCTTTATTAGTTATAAACACAGACTTACTGAATAAATCCTACTTACTCTATTGAATGGCTCTCCATGCCTACATAAAACCAGTTAAGTAATTAGAATACTGCTATAGTATTTGTCTATATTGTAGACTTGGAGTTGTTAGTTCTCCATCAGCTTCCCTGAATTCCTACATTGGATTTCTACTTCACCACCACTCTTGACACAAAAAGGAACGTGTCCTTTCAAGTTGCGTTTTATGAAGAGAAAGGGCAGGCGTGGTAACACAGGGTTTCACAGAATTGTAGAGTCATGAAAGTTGGAAAAAACCTTAAAGATCATCCCAAGAAACAAGGAGGGGGTGGGGGAAAGGGTGTGTCTCTCCTTCTGACCTTTGCTGTCCTCTTCCATGCCAGGATCAGAGCAATGAAACTGGAGAGGCAATAGTCCTTGTGTTTCAAAAGAGTAGAAGAGTATGCCTGAGGAATGTGGCATAAGGCATCTTGTGGAGAGCTCACCTCTGTCTTTTTCTAGAAGATACAGGTTTTTAAATCTGGTTTCTTCTCTTTCTATATAAAACACAAAGCACTGGGAATCAGTTGTTTTATCTACTACTGAAATGCAGCCATCAGTGCAGAATAACATGAGAACAATTTGAAAGGAAGCATGGAACACTATATTCAACTGAAACTAATTACCTGATTAGGTTTTGGCCTGCCTCTGTGGGTTGACATCCAATGGACTTGGCGACAGTACCTGCCAGCAAAGCCAAGTCTAGTCTTGCTTCGTTTAAAGACTCTGGACAAAACTTCTGGACTTGCATGCTGAATGCTAAGCAGTGTGAAAATAGGCCACTGATTTAAAGTACCCATGGCTACACTGAGTGTTCAGTGGGGAGATGTCATGGTTGCAGATGAATGAACTTTTTTGTGGTTTAGAAATACTGGTTGCCATCAAAAGGTGTTTCTGTTTCAAGCATACAGTCTGGTGAAATTTAATTCTGCATCAGAACATCCTCTGTTTACAGCTGTATGATTAGCATATCTATGTATGATTAGCATTTTGTTTCCTTCAGCATTTCAGACTTCTCTCCTTAGAAACCTAGTCCAAGTCTGACACTGAGATCTTATAGACTTAGAAAATAACCTTAAGGGATGTTATCTCAGCTAGTCTGCTAGAGTAGTTCCTTTTCTTTATCTCCACAGAAGTTAAACATGTTAGGTCTGCTTTATTAGGTGAGAAGCATTTGTTACTGGTATTCTTGTCTTCTCTTGCACCTTTACTGCAAACACTTTTTTGATCTTTTGGTGTCATTGTTTGGAAAATGACATGATTTCCAGATGGGAGTACCTATGCAACATCTGCAGTGTCTATAGTGTAGTGTTAGTTGTAACTACCAGTGTGATGGTAGTTTTTTTGTCTTGGCATCTCTCTAAAGGAATAAATTAAAATCATTACTTGGAAGAGTTTGAAGCTTTGCTGGGCAGAGAGGGATAAGTGTCTTTTGTACACTATTATAAAAATATCCGTTAAGAATAAAGGTGAACAGAGCACTTTAGAAAGACTTGGAAGTGTTCTAGTCTCCAAATGGGGAGCTTCTGTGCACCCACTTCTGGCACTGCAGAGACCCTCTGTTCTCCTTTCCCATGGAGAGTGATATGAAATGAACTGTCAAATGAGCAGTTCACTGGTGAGCATTGACTTTATAAGGAAATTTAGTACACCTATTCTGATATTCTGGAAGCACATCGAGACACATTAGTAAAATAAATTGGACAAGAGCTGGTAAGAGATGCTCCACAGAACAAGAATACGTAATAGACAACTATAGGAAAAAATATTTTTGCCATCTGGCAGACAATTTTAACTTAGCAACAAGCTTATGCTCTAACCTATTCCTTAACATCTAAAATAAATATTGAATCCTCTCCTGTTTACAAACCTTCTTAAACCATTTGCCCAAGAGGCCTTGTAGTTGTGAAGTCCTCAAAGTTGACTTTAAACATTTCCTTTTACTGCAAAAATAAATCCATCAAGGTTTTGGCCTCACACAAAGACAACAAATAAAAGCCTGTAAGTGCCATAAAAGCCATAAGAAACTTCAGAAGCCATTTAAAATAATAAAAATAGTGTTTTGGACACCCCTTGCTACTTCTGTGTGGAATGAGGCTGGGCCCAGACTCGGGGTCTGAAAAGAGAGGGGAATTCACTTTGTGTAACCTGGTATTCCCTTCCCCTCTCCCCTGCCATCCCCAAATCAGCTCTCACCATCTTGGCAGGAGTCTCTTGAGCCTTTGCTAGCCAGGAGTTTGCCCAGCTGTTTGGCCCAGGATTTCACAGAGAAGGAGGAAATGTTTCTGGCTGAAGCTTCTGTAAAACCACCACTTCAGCCATCAAAGCATTAGTGTCCCTGTGGGGGAAAAAGCAAGTAGTTGGAGAGTTTGGGGAGGCGTGAGGGGAAGCAATGTGACTTTCCAAGGGGCCTGGCCTCTTCATGATAAGTAATCACCCTAGAATAGAGCTAATCTAGGAACAGTGATGGGATTATAAAGACGATAAGATCTCCACTTCTTCTAAAAGCCTGCGTGAAGTACCAATTCCATTCCAATTCTGTGGTTTGAAAATGTGTCTCTCCTAACAGTGCCTTGTGTTGCCCTTGCAGGATGATTTGGAAATTTGCCTTGTCCGTTTTTCTGATGGCAGCGCTGGTTCGAGTGACGGACACCAGGAAAAACCGGCCTGCAGGTGCCATTCCCTCCCCGTACAAAGGCACCAGCAGCAACCACTCGGAGCGGAGGCAGCAGCTGAACAAGGAGGTGTTGGCCTCCAGCCAGGAGGCCCTCGTGGTCACCGAGAGGAAGTACCTCAAGAGCGACTGGTGCAAGACGCAGCCGCTGCGGCAGACTGTCAGCGAGGAGGGCTGCATCAGCCGCACCATCATCAACCGCTTCTGCTATGGGCAGTGCAACTCCTTCTACATTCCGCGGCACGTGAAAAAGGAGGAGGAGTCCTTTCAGTCCTGTGCTTTCTGTAAGCCACACAAGGTCACCTCTTCGACCGTGCAGCTGGAGTGCCCTGAGCTGGACCCACCGTTCCGACTCAAGAAAATTCAGAAGGTCAAGCAGTGCCGATGCATGTCTGTGAATCTAAACAGCTCAGGCAAACTGTGAGAACAGGCATGTAGCTGCTGCTTGGTGTTGCCTCCATCAGCTTTACTGCTGCCTCTCCTCTCCCACTGAGCAGACTGTCCATTTTGTGGGTTTGTTTCTTCTTTTCCTTTGTTTTTTTTGGTGTTTTGTTTTCTTTCAGGAGGCATCTCTCCAGCAAGGAAAGGCTCCTTGTCACTTGCCTGCTGGAATAATGCTTTTTAACCGGCTGTGTTAGGCACTTCACCATAAAGTTGCATTGTGTTTTAAATATCACCTGGCAGTTGAATCTTCTGGACTGGAGCAGGCTCCCAGAAGTTGGGATTGATCAGCTAAGTGACGAGTTGGCTGAATCCAGCATTAAATGTTTCCACTGTGTGGAGTAAAGCCCTCTGCCCTACACTCCAGTTCCCTCCACAAGTTGAGAATGCCTTCCCCGTGCTTTGGTCCGGAGCTTGCTTCTCTCACTTGGAAGTGCTGGGGTGCTGCCCATGACTGGGGGACACAGATGAGGGAGAGTTATGAGGAGTAATGTGTGAAAAGCAAGTGAGACTCTCTGACGAGGCTGCTCTCCTTAAGAAGACTTCAATTGTGCAATGACAAATGGTTCTGGGCTTGTTGTCTGAACGGCAGATCAGAAGCAAGGGGAAGAGGGTGAGGCGCTGGGTCAGCCACGGTGACCACAGAGCAGACTGAGGGTGGGTTCTGATGCTGTTGTGGTTAGAGTATATTGAACACATGGCCTCTGCTGCAGTGTTTATTTTGTAACCTAGCTATAGTAAACAGCTGTTTAAAGTATTATAGGCCTAGCCATGTATATTTTTCTTGTGGCAGAGTATGCCAGCGATTAAAATATGTTAAGAGACTCGGTTGCTAGGTCAGCTGCCTGGCTTAAAATGGACATGGTTTTACTATGCTTTTGGTAGATTTTTGTATGTTAGACACGTGTGTGTGTTTCTTACTCCAAAAAGGACAACATCCATTTATGACCTTATATTTATGCCTGCTCAGACCAGGGAAGGTGGGAGGGTAGAGGGAGAGAACACTTAAGGGAATGATGTGTCCCCAAAGGTATAAAAGCACTGTCACACAAAGGACAAAATTTGGTCATTACTGGACTGCATACAAAAGCTACATAAGTGTCGTCAAGTTTTGGGAGTGGTGTCTCTCGCATGATTCGAAACCATGTTAATGTGTTAGTGTTAAAGGACAAACGCCTCAGTCAGTGCTGCTGGACTGGGTCACAGCTGTGGGAGCAGGGAGAGAGTAACTTGTAATTGCTACACTATTGGTGGTCCACTCAGTTTTTGAGACCTGCTCAATAAGTGTTGGTGAACACTTGCAGTTCATTTTAAATCATGTTATGTTGTTATTCAGTTGATAGAGTTTAACATGTTCTGTATATCCCATTTGTTACAGTTCTGATCTGTATTAGTCCCAGCTGCATTAAAATCCTGTCTCAAACCAACCCCTTCCCCCAAACCAAAGCCAGTGCGCGCTCAGTTGTCTGAAGGTTACAAATTAAAAACGACACGCCGACTCCCTGTGCATGTCTCACGGTTCAGCATCTGCAGCGAGTGAAACCAGCCTGCTGCCGGAGCCCCTCCCGGCCAGCCTCTTCGCATGCAGCCGCTTCAAAGGGTTAATATGTTCAGCACTGTCAGAGCCGCGGGTCTCCATTATGTGACACAGGCCTCCCTAAGAGGCTTTCAGGACTGATCTCCACAAGAGCTCACCAAGCGGTTTACAGGGACTGGCGTGGGCAGGGTGAGGTTGGTCGGGTCTGGCAGCCCTGTAATGTGAACAGACGCCGCTTTTCTGCCGTGACCTTTCAGCGTGTCAGAAGTGCACAGGGAGACTCCTCGCGCAGGGAGTGCTTTAGGGGCACCTTGCTTTAGGGGCGCTTTGCTTTAGGGGCTGTTGCCGCTGCCCTGTGGCATCGTGCCAGCCGCGGGGTGGCCACAATTCAGTGTTGCCTTGAGAGTGTGGGTGGGGCGCAGGGGGGGAAGGTGGCAGTATAGTGTAATAAGACTCCGGGGATCTCAGTCTCCACTTGAAAGGAATGAACTGAAAGCCAGACATTTTGGACCAGAGAGAGAAAAGCACCCTAGTAAATTTCACTTAAGAAAAACGTGCAAGAATCTTTACCTTTAAGCTATGCCCTGCCTGGGTTTTTCACCAGTTTGCAATATGAATATGCTGCAGCTTAAAGCTCCTTCTAGGAGCTGGGTTTATGTAAAAACTGAGTTGAGCTTGTGATGGTTAAAACTGTATTTAATTCTTGTTTTATAAATGAAAACAAAAAATGAAGAAATGCTTTAAGTATAATGTAATTATTTTATAGGTCAACTATTAAATTATAGATTAAATAATAAAGCTACTCTAGGGTTATATGGCATCCAGGTGTTTTGCTTCAATCATTTGTGTCCAACAGCTCTCTAATCCATATATTCTCCAACATCCTTTTCACCCTCCCAAATACAGGTGAATGATGGCTCACCCTGCCAACTTGGGAAAACCTAACTACTTCTCCTCTTGTCTCCCACTCTCTTCAGAAGTACCTGAAAGGCAAGAGGGAAAAATAAAATGCATTAATCTTAGATTCTGGAGTTGATTCTGCATGCACTTATTCTGGGGTTTTTGGTCAACTGACAAGCAAAGCTCCACCACTGGCTGAAACACTGTCATCATTTGCCATAAGAGAAGTAACTGAGCCAAATAATTTTGCTTAAAATATATATAGATCCTTATGTAACAGGCAGCAAACTACTCATAAGAGAAAAAAGAGTTATATCCTAAGATGTAGGTAAGCTTTAGTGGTTGCTATCAGCTCTTCAATAGGTACACCATATGGCACTGCAAACACAGGGTAGTAGTTTGGGGTTTGTGGGTTTTTTCCCCTTTCCAAACCAGAGATAATGCAGTTTGTCAAAGGAAAATTTCTCTGTGGAAAGGGCATTGTCACATTGATTGATGAGCCTCAACATGACCAGAAGAGATGCCTGTGATGGGTCTTGAAAGAAGCAGGAGAACATAGACCACAGCTAGCAAAGGAGGGCTATGTCCCTTATGGCTCTACACTTGTAGGAGCCCTTTGCTCTCTTCCCTTCCCTGTCTCTTGCCCAAATCTCACAGTTAAGTGTTTGGAGACTTACTTTTTTTTTTTTTTTTAAATTAGTTTTTTCTTTAGAGAATTAGTGTTTTGCTTTGCCTTAGCTGCCTAGGTGTGGTCAGGCCCTTGCTCAGAACTCCTGAGCACCTCCTGTCACTTGGCTCAAAGGAAGCTCAGCACTCACCTCGTTGAATGCCCGTCTCTCATTTCCACCCATTTCTTGGCCAGTCTCCTGCTTTGCAAGTAATGCATTGCCAGCCCCCACCTGAACCTCCTCTGCTTGAGGCACAGCCCAGACTCCAACTCCAGTTCTCCCAGTCTGTTGCTGCCTGACTGTTGAACAGTTGTACCAGAGGCATATGCTGTGATCCAAAAATCTCCCCCTTGTGGAAGCAATCCAAGAACAAGGCGAGTCTCTCAGAGTAGATGAAAAAGCTGTAGGTCTGACAGATGCAGTTACTTCTTAAAAGTGGAGAGGTGCTACAGGACAGGGGAAGGGAGGACAGTGACTGGTAAACTCAACCACAACAGGACTACCATACCAGCAGGACCCCAATTTGGGGTGGGTGGCAAGTGAAATTTTAAGAGCTTAAATTTGAGCAGCAGCTGAGAATAAATGAAATAACAGTGCTAACACAATAGGGACCCTTTCTCTTCAGAAAGACGTAATTTTTTTGAGGCAATGGACTTATCATTGGATGCTTTTACAAGTAGGTTGGATGAATATCAGATACAGGAACAGATGGGTCTGTCATAAGCAAGAGAATAGCTCAGAAAACCTGTTCTGTAATGAGAATGCTCTTGATGGGTGGCATACATGAATGGTGTGGGGCATGGTTTTCTCTTTCCTCACTTTTCTGACTTACACTATCTTCAGAAAAACTCAACTTCACCAGTTTTCACTTACTCTGTCCATAGCAGTTTAAAATTTATGTAACTGAAGTAACTGGTATAGTGGATTTGTCACAAATTAGTCTTTACTTTTAACCTAGAGTCTGCAACAAAATAATTGCAATGCAGTGACGTGCTATATGTTCTCTCAATGAAATTAATATTTGCTTCCAACTTTTTAAGCTGATCACTGAAAAATTGGGCAAGAAAAAATGTCAGTCTGTGGAAGATGCCTCTAATTATTATTCCCACTGCCACAGTTGTTTATTACTTAACTAAGTTTTGGAAGTGTTTTGAGGTGATGAAAGGTACTTCAAAAAAAGCTAACCGCTACAGTGTTATGACATGACAGAAGTACCATGCTTCTGAAAGGCTTTAATTTGCAAGAAAAACAACATGAATCCTCTTAGCTCCTCATAAAAAAACCCAGATTGTTCTTGTCAGCAAGTCACATCTGCTGCTCAGGTATGAAAGTCCTTCTTTTGCTGCTGCATTTAAGTAAGGGTGAGCGATTTGTGGTGTTGGCCATCAACAAAGGCTCAGAATTTTGTCTGTGAGAACTCATCAAATTAGGGCCAACTTGAAGTGTAGAGTGCTTGATTTTGCAGTAAAGGGGGGGAGTGCACTGAATGAGGGGAGAGGGGACCAGTGGGGTGTTCAACCTCTTTAAAACACACCCAAACAAACAAACATTGGTCCAGAATTGCCTAAAAAGTTGAGTGTGCTGCTAAAAAAAGAGCAGAAGTGAAACTTGTGTTTGGAGTCCCCTTTGATGTTCTGTGGGTCAACTGTGATGCTGCATATAGTGGGCTACTTTGCATGGAAGTTCGAGACAGGTTGGAGAGAAGCTATATAAAAGAGAGACATGTTCAGCCAAATAGGTTGGGTCTGAGTAATATGAAAGAGAAATCTATGTAGCAGCATGTGTCTTAAGATCGTAATATGGTTCCATCAGCTGCAGTCAAACCTTGGACACTTCTTCATCAGAGAGAGGCTTGAAATAACTTCTAGCATCCATGCTGCAGATCTTGTAGAAAGGGTATGTATGTATGTGACAGATTTAGCAGGTTGCTAGACAAAACACATGTATGTAAAAGGATTATAATTTGCAGATACTACTTTTCAATGCATATTTTTGCCCTAATAGCAATTTCTTGAGACTGTTACTTCAGCAGTATTGGTAAGACCAGGTTGCAAACCTGAGCCAAATGCAAGACTGGGAGGCATGCACAAGCTGGAGAAGTGAGTTTTACATAGTCTCATTAGGTAAAGGACACTGAAGCTCTCACTACCACCACCTGGGGAAAAGGAAGTATATACATATAACTGGGAATTACTGTCACTATCCTTCCAAAAGGCAAGCAAAGAGAAGCCTTGTTTCCTCTGATCTCTTCACAAAGGCTCTTCCTTGATCACAGGGGCCAGAATGGGATGTGGTGCTTAAGGAGCAAACAGTTTGTAGCACACTATGGCATAGCCAGAGAGTGACAAGAGGAGGCAGTTATTTCATTATTATTCCTTTTATTTTCATATAAATTAACATTCTAAAAAAATCGGAATAGAAACACTAAATACAGTATTGCACATAGTGATCTTTGTTAGATGATCTATTATTTCATTTAGTATAGTAATATACATACTGTAGGTACTGAAGAGAACAGGAAGGCTACAAATGAAAACATGCTACTGTATCCTTGGACTTAGGAGCAAAGTTAGGAGGAAAATACTATTGTTTACATAAATACAAACATGGATTTGAATCAGTGCCATTAAAATAGCTTTATTCTTTAAAGATTTTTTTTCCCATAAGTTAGTCGTAACAGCAAATAATCTCTTATTTTCTCTTCCCCAAATAGTAATGTTACTCCCATCAACACAAAATTTTAGAATTCCATTTGTGATAATTTATATCCCTGCCAGAAATTATTAGTAGTACAGATTTTCACATAGGTTTATCAGCAACAGGAGACTTGCTTTTCACACAGTGAAAAAACCCATCTTTTCTAGTGCTTGGTATATGTGAAGAACAACAGATTCCTGAGGTCATACTTTGCACTTCCTTTTATGACACCCTGTAGAGTACATTAGCCTCTGAACAGCTCGGAATGTCTCTTGATGTACTAGATTAGACAGGGAATAACACAATCCAGCAGGTTAGAGCTCATTTGCCTTACCCCAGTGTCTTTCAGGCTCCAAAGCTGTGAGCACGTGCATCTAACTGAGTTGCACACACAGTCTACTTTCAGGAAAAATTAGCTTTGAAAGAAAAACATTATCAATCAAGCTGGTTGGTTTGGGGCTCTTAAAGAAGGACTGGACAAAGGGATTGTTATCAGTTGAGCAGTCCAAAACTGATACAGCAAATTCTGGATTGCAAATAGGAATTAAGCACATGGTCTAAAATGGAAGCCCTAAGTCATATATTTCAATCATTAACTCCTAGTCAGGCTACACTGAAAGCCTGGAGGAAATGTCTGTAATTCTGTTAAGTGTGACATTGATGTCAGTTAGTTGGTAGTCTATGTTCTGTCACTAGAATTGGCTACTGTTTTCCATAAATGTCGTCTCCATGTGCATCTTTTAATGGCTCTCTAAAGGAGTTTTAAATTAACTGTAAAGCTAATTCCAGAAGGGAAGTCATGTACATGTGGCCAAAAGCCTGTCTGACTTAAGTGATCAGCAGTTAAAACTATACTATACCTTCTAAAGTTCATGTAAAAGTATTAGCTGCTTTATATATTAACAAACTATAATAGCCAAATCTCTCATACTCTCTATCATACTTCTGTGCTTTTCTGTATTTTCCTGCTTTTCACTTTTTTCTTTTTT
>VZTE01006407.1:811477-828796 GCA_013397775.1 Eulacestoma nigropectus | reverse complement strand
TTTTTTTTTTTTTTTTTAATGCTGGATTTCTGACCCCCATACCACCTGGCATTCACTATCTGGCAAAAGATGAAGTAAAAGTATGCTGCCTTATCGATTTTAAAGATAGTTACAGTAAACATCTTGTTCCACAAATATTTAGTCATGGAGGGCAACCAAACAAGTTGGGAAAGCATTGATTATACTGTATAAACAGCACTTAACGATTCAAAATACAAACTACAAATGCCAACATGAAACGGATACAAACAATTCACTAGGAGTAACATTTCTTTCCCTAATCTAAGTGCAGTGCCATGAAGTATTTGTGTTAGATGTTGCCAGTAGGAATGGAAATGTTTTACTGTACCAAGTAGCATTCTTATGAAGTTCAACTTAATGCAATTTTCAGCATGTTCAGAACTGATGCAGATGCCACTTTTCATGCATGCTGACTTGTCCTATTTGTAATATACCATACACTTTACAAAATACCATTTTTGAGTGGCAAAGAAGATACAGAGTACAGGGAAGGTGTTTCAAGTCCATACCTAGTCTATTTCTGGGCACTCCATTGAAGTGATTATATTCATGAATGAATGTATAGTAACAGATCAGTTGGTGGAAAACTCTAGAGAACAAAACGCAAATTTTAAAAGGTCAAGGAAGCAAATGATCAGGATGATGTAGTTTCCTTCCCTCTCGCTCCCCACCCACAGGCATGTTGAGTTTTGGTAACCAGGTAACAATGGCTTTTGAATTTCTTCTCTCAGATTTTCATACTTATCTTTGCTTTCTGAAAAACAAAATAAATTTTAAAAATAAGGACAAAATTTGAGTGCACACAAAACCACCTCACACAAATATGAAAAGCATAGAAATACATAGGCAAATGTTTGATTATATTTACTATAGAACTGACTTCACAAACAAACTGAAGCTAGAACTGAAGTAGACTACAGCTATACACTGCTTGTGAAATATTTTTGTCTCCTTTTCACTCATCAAATTTTCACTAAGACTGAAGGTCCCTGTTTCGGTGCAAATAAGAACTATACAGGAATAATTAAACAAATAGTTACTTCTTAAAAGAAATCTCTCAGTGTCTTTATCTACAGCAGGATATAAGATGGAAAAATCCAAACGATGTTAATTTTGGGGGTTTTTTTTGAGATAACAGGTTGATGTTGTTTTAAATAAATTTGATAAAATGTAGTTTATAATTCCTTACCAAGCTAGTACTCCATTTACATTTCTTGTGGCACTAACTACAGTCAACTCTCACTAATCATTCAAAATAAGAAACAATAAATGCAGTATTATTGCTTCCTGTGTCAGATTATGTTAGTTAGAATACAGTAAATTACCACATGCTTCATCTACAAGATGTGTCACAGATAATATGACTACACAGCCATGACTACAAAGCCCAAAAGAATTAAGTTGTGTCTTGGGGTGGGGGGGAGGGGCAGAGGACACAGACAGGGACACGGACACATGAAAAAATCTTCTAATATTTTACAAACATAAGCGATGGCCAGTTGCTACAGCTATAATTTAAATGTGAGGTACCAGAATAATTTTTCTGTAAAATCAGTCATGATTCTCCCAATGGTTAGGCAATCACAGGGGAAAAGTTTCATTGAATGACCAGAATTACTCCTCTGTTATCACTGAAGTTATTTGTTTTCAAAAGAATGGTGAAAGCACAGTATTATCTTTTTTTAGTGTTTCTATTCCAAACAAATCCATATCAGTGGATCAGAAACCACTGTATTTGATACAGTGACCCAGCTGGAAAAATGTGTAGCTATCAAAATTCTTCCTCGCATTCTGTATCTGTAGAAAAGAGAGTGAATACAGACTGAATAAGCTGGAAGACCAGAATTGCCTTTCTGCCTTCTATGTGCAACCCACACCAACACTGGGAAGAACACAGATTGGCACGGTGGGGCAAAAATAAACTGCTCTTGCTTTTGCTACATCTATTTTGAGGAGTAATACTCATAGGCAGATTTCAAGTTTGTTAATCTAACAGCTTTAAGGAAAGTGTTAAACATTAAAAAAATAAAAACGTACATCAAGAATAACTTACCTATAAAATGCAAAGGGTAAAAGGTAGAACAAGTGATAGAAGTATTGCTACAATTTTTACTTACAATTCCAGAGTCGTGTTTTGGTCTTATATTGTATAGCGACTTCCCCTTTTTCTGCCTGCAGACTTCCTCTGCTTCTTTGACTCTGAAGAGAGACAAAATCTATAAATACTCCTGCAGATCAACATTTACAAAGACAACGGAGTATATAACTTACAAGTTAAGGCCTGAGGACACAAGTGGATAACTTTATTCTCCATATATTCATTAGCATGCTCTACAAAATAGTGCTTGCACTCCAGGGCTGTTGTAGCCATACCCATGCACTTACATGGACAGGCATAATCAATTGCATAATCAATTCTAGTTACAAAAGCAATCAATATTTTCTGCAGCTGGAGATTCAAGTGTACGAGGGTTTAAAATACACTGGATGACATGAAGTTTACATTTCAGAGCATTCATGCGAACATTGCTAAGAAAACTCCTTTCCTTTTTATCACTGTTTAAAATAATTCTTCATCCATTCCAACCCTCACTACTTCAACTACAGTTTAGACAAAGTTTCTCACCAAGCTATGTTCCCTTCAATCCATTTTTGTTTGTATTTAAGATAGCAAAATAGCTTAACCTAAATTTCCAGTCTTTACTCTCTAACTTAAAAAACAAAGAATGGAAAATTTCCATGGAACATGATGTTTAAACCAAGGCAATGAATGTCACTGCACCCATCTCTTTAATTCCAAAGCTGAGGAACCTCAAGGCTTACATGACCACTGGGGATGAATGCACTTGGCCTGCTTGGATGTAAAGAGGGGAGCAGGTTCTAAAATAAGGGTCCTCTTCTTAGTGCTTCCTGACTTGGCAAACAGTACCAAATTAGGACCTTGTGAAATGCCACCACATTTTTGGTGAGACAAATGTCCTTTTTTTGTCATGCAGATAGGAAACAAACTGAAAAGCAGAGGGCTACACCCAGACTAGGACCTGCCAGAATCAAGCTGAGGGGTTCAATGTCACACTGTAAAATATTTCTTTACCATTTTCACTCATCTTGTAGATCAATCTTGTAAACACACACAGTTGCTGAAACATTGATAATACGATTTATATTATGAATTCTCTGAGCTTCAAAGACTTACAAAAACACTTTCTATGAGAGAACATTAAATCATGTGAGAACTGTAATTTTTTTAATGAGATATGATAATTTTATTGATAAATAAGAAAGTAGAAAACAAAAATGTATATCCTCTATTGGCTTGATCTTGCCAAAAAAATGGACTTGAGATGGCACTTAGTCTGACTTTTCACTATTATCCAAGAGTGAAAAAAAGAAACAACAGTTAAATGATATTAAGAAATCATATATCCTTGGCTGGTTCCTTGCAGTTCATCTCCAGACTGCTTACATGTCTGTTATTTCACTGAGGCTACACAGGGCAATGTGAGAATGAGACTTTGTGTTAGTATTATTTTTGAATATTTTTATGTGTGTGGTAAGGGCCAAGATTTTGAAATAAAACTCCAGCTGAGTCTGCTAAGCACATTATAAAAACTGCCTTCACATTCATCTCGCCTCTATTCAACTTCACTAGACACACCTTGTTATTTTCTTGTTTCAAATTTATACTTTCAAAAATTAATTTAAATGTCAGTTCTTTTCCAGCCAATCCACAAGCTGCCCTCTTCACTTGATGGCCTTGTATCCTGTCAGTGTAGGGAGACCTTCCTGTGCACAGGCGGGGGGAGGGAAAAGCTTTGAAACTTGTTATTTTCAAGCTGTAATGCTTTCTCTCTGACTGCAAATCAGATAGACTGCTGAAACATAATCCAGAAAAAAAAAGTCAAGCAACCAAGTAATTCACCTTTAAAACGTATTTGAATAGATTCAGTAAAAGTGGCAGCCAAAATGTGGTGATACCTTCAAATAGAAACTTATGGGAATGATGCAGAATGAAGCAAAATTCAAAGACATTTTCTTTTTCCTACAACAATTTTTCTTCTGCTTCATGTCTACTTTCCTCCAGAGGAGGAAAAATATCTGTGACATTGATCTTCCCATGATCATTTCCAAATATTCAGACACACTCCAACCTATCAAAGGCACTTTACAAAGTCAGATGTAAAATAGCACGTCTATAATATAACTTCCTTTTTTTTCAAATACTAGTATAGGTGGGTCCCTTCACTGGTAGACATCATTTAACTAACAAAATGAAGTCCTACTTGGGAGTAAATTAGTGTCATAGTATCAAGTCCCAGGGACTGCACAAGTACTGTTGAACTTATCTAAATGACGGTTTTATCGAAGCAGTGTAATACATGCAGGTATTCCGACTACTCAACATGCAAATGGCAGCATATGTAACATACACAAATATTTACCAAACCAGTTCACACAGATCCAGATGTTATTCTTGGGAAACAACAGGGAATCTTCAGTTCCAGTCTTTGTCCCACCTAAATATTCCCCTTCCAGGATGTATTACCCACTGCTTGCTAACATACCAGGTCATGGGATAACACAGCTCCCTGTGGGTCTCATGTTAATTCAAAACAAAAATCCTCACACAGTAAGGAACCCTTGATAATGCAGTTCTTTTCTAAGGAGCAGATCCCATTAAGTGTCACTGTCAGTGTAACATCTCTACATATTCAGCTTCAATTAGAGAAACAGCTATTTGGAGAAAGGCTGTCTCTGCTTGAAACAGCGAGATCTCAATAACATGCCACTCTGCTAAGGAGGAAGTCAGAACTTCTGTGTCTCTTAGATAGCACTTCAAAAAATGATCCACAACCTCCAGACTGACAAGTGACAACCTTAAGCTTGTGTTACCCAAGTTTCCAGCATTGTATAAGAGGTGCTGGTCTCAATATTATGGTTGCGGTCCTTGAGGTTTTGGGAGCTTTTATGAAATTCCTTGGAGTTTGAGTCTATTTATTCATACCAAGGGAAATACAGAAGATGAGAAGCATTACTCCCTAATGCACTTAAAGCTGAGAGCTAGCAACCACTCAGTTCCAGTTCCAACCATATCACTGACTCACTGTGTCGGTTTGGGACGGCTGAGCCTCCTGGCTCGCATCCTGCTCTCTGTGCAGGAAGATCCAAGCGGTTGGATACAGGCTCAGTGAAGCCCATGTGACCCTTCCGTATGCTTCTTCAGCAAGAAATGCCCTGAGAAATGTAAAGATAGCACACCAAAGGTTCGTTTCAAGGAGGCTTAGTTTGTGACCATGTTAAATCTGGAAGCATGGAGAACTGTATAAATCTACAGCTGTAGATTTTCTAAAAAAGAAAAGCCAGCAGACTGGTGAAATAGAGACAAAGGTAACCATTAGCCTTCCACAGGCCTAAATCATAAACCAGTGAAAGTGGTTATCAATTTCTAGAGTGTGCAAGCATATTTTCTGAAGGCTGATCATTTAGCTTAATTAAGATTTCATTAAATGTAAAATTAAAATAGCTTAATCCTTCTGGAAGAGGAAAAGGATGTGTTTTGATAGGAGCATCCACACTGTTTAAACTATGTGATGTAGAAAAGCAGATAAAAGGTTACCTTTAAAGTAAGGGCAGTAGTCTTAGTTCAGTTGGAAAATAATTGCCACTGGCAAGTTTTTGTCATCTTAGGTTTTCTCTATTGGCCATGAATGTTTCTTCATCTTTCCATGAAGCTAAAAAGATTTAGGCAAAACCACGTTGCTTCTGTCAGCTCATGCCTGATTCAAGTCATATTTCTCAGAGTGGCAAGCAAACCCCTGTGTACCTTCCTCTTGATCAGGCTTTTCCTGCACTACTTCCCACTGACTTCAGTGAGACCCTGATCAGCATGGAGGTGCAAGATAATAATCTAAGAAAAAAAGGTGCAAAAATTGCATGAACACTACTGATTATGGGTTAACTCAACTCAAGACTGGTTTAACTCAGCTGTGGTGAGTTGATAGAGATTTATGAAGAAACTAATGGATCTAATTCAATAATGGGAGGAGGAAAAAGGATGTTTGGAGAAAACAACGCAAGAGTCCCAACAGTCAAAAAAGGAGAAGCAATAGCATACAACAACATATTTCCAAGCTCCAGGCCAAAATGACACCACCACTGTGCCAGTGCAGAACTCAAAGAGCAAAAATCCAGTTAAAAAGACATTCCTAGGAAAGGGGTGGGTATTCAGTTGTCAGGCCCTGTGTGGAAAGATAGGCTTCTACTGGGGAGACAGTGGAAGAAAAGTCTGAGAAAGGTGAGCGTTCCTAGGTTCCTGAGATTTATGACCCTTAGGCAAAGGCAGACATCTGCGAGATTGATTTATTGTTCTGAAGATCTGCTTTTACTTAAGCTATTTAGTTCTACACTACTAATACTTTCTGTCAGGGAGGCTGTGCAGTCCCCTTATAGAGCCATCACTCTCAATGGCAACCAAATCCTCAGAAGCAGGACAGATCTTCAAGGCGTGATCTGAGAGTGGGAAAGGAAGATGGAGGTGGAGAGGACATGGTGTGCTTGGTCACTTGAAAAATGTGACGGGAATGCTTTGCAGGCTTGCAGTGTGCTGAGCTTCTCTGCTAAACTGATGCTCAAACTACCTCAGTTCATACTTTTCAAGTGCTTCTCAAACTCACTTTCTTTCAGCAAACTGACTTTGTTTCATTTACTATCAACCCCTGGCCTATCTTACGCCAATTCTGGCTCAAAAGTGAGCATATCAGTTTGACAGAAAAGATAACATCAGCTGTGTTACCTTTAGCAACTTTCCCCTCTTATTCCTTTCCCAAGTGATTTTTTGATTTTGTCGTAGTGAGAACATAATCCTGTCTTCCCAGCTTACACAACCAGAGAGTTGATTAACTCTCACTTTAGTAATCTGAAGAGCAGAGTTATTCAGTTCCAGGGCAGATTCTATAAATACTTGTTAAGAGTGTTCATCACTTGAATCTCCTTAGATATCAAATTTAGCTAAAGCCTTTCTTGCATTATTTCAGAAAGAATATACTTCCAAACAGCCCCAACAATAAGAAAACATGTAGGGAACATACAACATTGGGCAATCCATGGATCAGCTAAAAAAAACCAACCAATGAACCAACAAATCTACATGAGAACGAACAGTCTAATGAACAGAGCCTAAGAATTACACTCCTGAAATCTGCTACTTAGTAAGATTGAGTCTATCAATTGTCACCTGTAACAAAAGACGTAGTTTCTTATTTCCATCATAATAAAAACTTTTCTCCAGCACTATCACCTCCTCATACCTCATATTTATTGTGAGACAAAGATATAAAAATTATGGTTAAGTTTAAAGACGGCCTGTAAGATGAATTAGCAATTCAAACTTTGGCATGCACACAGGAAAAAGAAACCAGACATGCTTAAAAACCCAAAAGACAGAGTATTTTTATCTACCTTCTAGACCAAAAGCCAGCCTGGTCACAACCTTATCAAGGCTTAGAGACTTTCTGTCATCATTCAATCCATTGAAGGGGTAGCCACTTCCCTGCCACTAAACATTAATAATTTTGTCTGAAGTATCTGTGGCAGACAGATTCATTTCCTACTGGCTCCATCTAGGCTTGGTCGCCTAACACTTCACTAGAGAGCACTATGACATGACAAATGTAATCACAGTGAGAGGACTGGAAAGTTATGCCTTAGATAGTAGAGCTGCTCACAAAAACTTCCATGATAAACTCAGACAGATATTACTCTTACAGCTGACAGTATAGTTCATGAAACCCAAAAGACATTTTTCTGCAGATATTCTGTATTTTTTAACAAAAAACAAGGCTGAGGCCAATACTCTTTATACTACTAAGTGCTTATTATCAGTTAAATAAAAGGAGTGTTGCCAAAATATTTTATGTAGCTTTGTCTGGGTTGAAGATTGAGTTAAACTTGTTTATAATAATAATAATACCTTTACATATAAAAACAAATAAAAAAATCCTCCACTAAATTATCAAGTGCCAGACATCTTTCCAATTTCAAGGGCAGAAAACTTTAAAACTGTCTCCTTAAACTCTGCCAGGGTGATGTTGCTCTATTTTATTTGTTGACTAAAATATTGAAAATAATTTTTGCTAAGGGAGAAACTGAACCATAAAACCCAGAATGGAAAATTACAATTCCCAACATAAAAGTGGAGTAAAAAAATTTAGATCTTTTACTTTCGTGCCAATAGGGTTGAAGTGATGACACAGATATTCACACATGATTCAGTAACTGACTGCAAAGACTTTATACAGGTAAGAAGTACATTGTAATGTACCTAGACCCCTCAAACAAACTGATGAAACCTAACCTCTGCCTACCAATAGAGAAATAATGTATTAGACTATCCTGACATCCCTGCCAGCTCCTTGAATGGTTAATTCAAGGACCCTGAGGCAGACAGTGGCTGTTGGAAAGACACAGTGATTAATCATAATTTCACTCAGAGGACCACGGACAAATAGATTACAATGTTTTAATCTGGCCACTTTAAAAAAAAAAAAATAACCTGTAGCAGGACCCTGAATAAGGTATCTCCTCTGTCAACACTGTAGACTTTGGGGAATACATTTCAGATTTTTTAGTGTACATCATGTCAAATGGGCCTAAAATAAAGCTTTGAGGCCAACTGAAATGAAAATTAGACTTTCCCATTTACAGAGTCTCACTGCAGTTCACCAAACACTTAAAAATATTCTGAAAGTATTTCAGTTCAGAAGTATTTAGTTTCATTTGGTTCTCTCTGGCAATCATACTCTTGGTGATCTAGGGGTTCTGCTCTTACCTGTGCAGAGATATACAGATGTGAATAAATACAAAAAAAAAAAAGAATATTGTGCAAAACATGATTTAAAGATTATAATTTTAACATTAAAGAGAATTCTGCCTTGAAAAGGTAATGAAATATAAACATTTGAACTGTTAGGGATGGCTATGTTTCTAATAAAATGCAAACATACATGTACCCACTTAAATATGTTTCATGACCTTTGTCATCAAATTGTCAAAGTGGCCAGTATTTCAGGCTGTACCTGGCTATCTTCAGGCAAGATGGAAATCACTTTTCTATAGACTTTACATATCAAGATTGAAATTAATCTAAGAAAAGATAGTCACCACCTTCCACTGTTTTTCTTGGAACCAAAGCCAGGTTGCTCTCAAAGAAGCTGGCTACATTTAGGCTATTTCATTAGGAAATTCAACAGGAAATTATAAGGGAAGAGAAGAAGACTAGAGGTGAGGTAAAACTGGTAACGTAATCACCAAGCAAAAGAAAAGAAACTCAGGAGTGAAGAGAAGTGTGAAAGTCTGTGCTAGCTGTAAAATGTTTTTAAGCAGCAGATGGGGTAAATGAAGGCAAAAAAACCAATGTGTAGAAAAGGGTAAGAAAAGTCTCAGTAAACAGACTACATGGAAAAGAAGACTCTTAAAGAATATGGAAACATACCCTGGACAGAAGAGTTGCTACACTGGGAATGCTGGGGCTACTGCTTTGGATAATTGGTAGCTACAAGATTGGTAGTACAAGCAAATATAAGAATTGAGTGAATAGAAGAGACTAGTGAAGAGAAAATAAAAAAAAATGAAGTCAGCTGGAGAGCCACAACATTAAAAGATCTCTGGTGCCGGAGATGGGAAAGTAAGAGGCCTCAAACTTTGCTGCATGAGGTAAAAAGTGCCCATCCATCATTATGTAATGACTCAAAAATGACTGCAGACACAGTAAGGTTCTTCTCAAATATGTAAGAAAACGCCCTGATGTTAGACTATTCCCTATACCGATACCATAAAACAAGCCCAGAGCCATGCACTTACACTTAATGGATGTTGCCATTATGCCAACTCCATGCACTGGTTTAGCAAACCGCCAGTGGGCAAGGAAGTTCACATCTTCAGTAGTTCAGGGTCAGTCTGGGTTACAGTAGATTTTAAGCCTTTGTGAGCATCTCAAACTTTTGGGGACTAATATTTTATGACAAATGCTGCTCATTTGTAAAACATTACAATGCTTTATTGTACCTCAAATGCCAAAGTGATCATTTTGCCTGGGAATGAAAACACTAACAAGTATAAAAAGTGACAGAAGTTCTGTTTAAAATTTTTAATGATATAATTATTTTCACCAATATGAGAGTATCTTTTGAATATGTTGGCCCTGTTTTTATCATAGGCAAATGTAATTCTTTATTCAAGAGGTGGTGAAGAGGAAAAGGTTAAAAAAAGATAGAAAAGATCACTACATGGTAGGAATGATCGTATCCTATATTACTATAGCTTTAACTGTCACACCCAGTCTGACATTACAGCCATGAAAACAGTCTGTAAACTTCATTATGAAATGATGATTGGTATCTACATTCTTTTATGCAAAACATACAAACTAGGATGCAACATAATGTGCCAGCATGATACACCACCATCAACAGATGGATACTACTGAAGAACCCTTCTGCTGTTTATGTGGGGGCCATTCTGGAATCCAACCTCACACAAGTCACAAAAATTAGGAAATATTGCACATTTGGAATTAGTTTTTTACTAGATCCTTCACTTTGTTTAAGTTTAATATTTGTAAGCACAAGCTGGCTCATAGCTGCAAAGGGATATATTTTTCCTGTCTTATAAAATACAGAATTGCTTAAAAATGCTAGACTAAGGTATTCAAAAGGATTTTCTACCAAAGATCCAGACTGAGAAACTTATCTCTAAATGCTGCTTTTTTTCCACAAATTTCCCCTCAAAAGCTAAGAAATGAAAGTTCTGTTCACCTCCCCATAATCAAAATACGATGGTGTATTCATTAAAAAAAAAAAAAAAAAAAAAAAAAAAAAAACAAAATTCCCAANTTCTGAAGACTCAACATCAAATACTTTAGGGGTTAAAAAAAAAAAAAAAAAAAAAAAAAGACTAATTGCCAAAAATGCACAAGGAAGAAGAAAAAAAAACCATACTGAAATGTTGAGCAACCTCTTTTATCTGTACAGCAAATGGTCTCTTTGTGAGCTATTGCCTCACAGGACTGTTCCTAGCTGCTGAATCGTTGGTGTGTTTATGCTTTTTAAAGCAGATTTTCCAGGGCCCATAACAATATATTCTGATCAGAAAGCTATTGAAGTTAACAATTTTGAAATACTCCCAAAAACTAAAGATCCATTTAATTATTCAATTCAATGTCATGTAAAACTGTCTTCTGTTTTGAAATGTCATTATAACTATGAGTTGTAAACCCAAGCCTACCAGCATGCAGCTCAGTTGGTTAGAGTGCAATAAACACATTGAGATTAAAGCTCCCAACTCTGCAAATGTATCTACCCATGACTACTCACTACTTGGAGCTTTTAGTTGGCATTACAGGACCATGCCAAGCAAACTGTGACCCCACTAAACATACTCCACATGTTCATGATTTCCCTCTCATGTTGCAACTCCGTGTACATTTTTCTTCTCTTTTTCTTCCATCTCTGCATTTCTTTGCAAGTACCTATTCCCATGTCCCTCGATTTCTCACTCTCAAGTCTGACTCACTGGTTCACATTATAAGAGTTAACAAAATATCCCTTAAATTGCCCTGAGAGGACATTGCTCGTGCGATGGGATTTAATGCCCTCCTCTGCAAGCAGAAGTGGCAGCTTACCAATATGCTCCTCACTGTGCAATGTACAGATATCCCATGCCAGACTTTAAATTGCTCAACAGCAAGTTTTAAATCATCCTGCCGAGGAGTCTGTAGGGAGACATACCAGTCTTTCTGCAGAGGGAGATCAATGAGCTGTGGAGACATGCTGGCCAGGAATCTCCCTTTCATCTAGATATACACAGTGTGACACACCAGGTGCCAGCTTAACTGCTATTCTTACGGGAATGGGCAACTTCTGCATTTGAGAGATGAGTGCATTTTTCTGAGTTTATAGATTATTTTTAATGTGTCAAAGATTTATCGTGGGAGTTAAAGGGTTGAATAAAGTCAGCCAAAAAAAATTCTCAAGCTTAGTGTGATGCAAGATATCAGGGACTTACAGAATTTTACCATTGTGTTGATCCTGCTTATGAACTCTCCTCTGCTGGCACTCCTGACACAGCCTTTGTTCAGCAACATGACTCTTAGTAAAGGCAAGGGCCACACTGAGCTTATAAGCATTGTGTAACTTATACACACATTTACAGGACACTTATATCTGCCCCTCGCTCTTTCCTCCTCCAGTTCTCCCATCTAGAAATACAACTAATACAAGGTAAATCTTTGCCGAGTTGCACAGGCCCTCTAGAATAGCAAACAGTCTGAAGAGACGGAAACACATCCAGAGCTGGAGAGGACCAACAGTGTAAGCACCTCACTTGTACCCAGAAAAGGGAAGATGGAACTATGGCCCTGCCTACGAGTTTCTGCCATAGCATTGATCTGTTTCTAGTAAGGTCTGAACTGGTGTCTATGACCTGATGATATTGATACCAACCTTTGACAGCAATGGAACTTTAAAACATAAAATTTCCTGAAGGACTGACTGTTTTTTGCTACTGTAATGAGCCAGGGTATATTTCATGGCCATAAAGAAAAGATGTAGTCCTAAAGATGAACCATTGTTGTCTGTAGCAATGAGATTTTTCTGATAAATAACTGTTTTTTTATAAAGGATTCCCATATTTTATATTTGATTGTCATTACCAGCAGTTGCTTAACTTTTTCCTTTTTAATTTTTCATAACATTTTGAGACTTCCCACTTGGGCTATGTGTTAGGGGTTGCCTCCTGAGCTCTTTTTATCTTTCATTCCTTAGACAGGACATCTTTTCTTGGTTGCTAGGAAAATGGTAGGGTCTGGGCAACAGTTCTGCAGGCATTTGCTGGATGTCAAGAAAAATAAAAATACTTGCTCTCACAGAAGTGCTAGACTGGAATAGTGCACTTAAGATTGACTACATCTAACTCAGAAACTTAAAGAAACATTTTTAGAAGCAAAAGAAAGAGAATAATGAGAAAAGGGTTAACATATTTATAGGTCAGTTTGTAAAAGACACTTTTTTTCAAAACAGAAGGGAAAAAAAGGCATTTGTAGATTGGTGGTGTGATTGCCTAAGAGTTTTCCTAAGACAAGGAGACTTTTGCAGAGCTCTTACTGCACCTGTGCATTATCTAAGTATTCAGAGAGCAACGTGCATCTGTGGGCACGCAACACCTGAAATTCATGTATAGATAATAAGGGTGCTGAACAGGAAGCTTGTGAAGTTCAAAATCATACTCTCTCTTTTCAAACGACATTGAAAACATATTAGGGAAAACATGTCAGCTCTTCCAGTCTTTCTTGCTGATTAAGCACAAAATGCAGGCTATACTGACAGTAAACCTTTCAAGAGTTTGCAAAGTATGAATGAAAACCACAGACTATGACTGACACATTTTAAATACATTGAAAGGACAATGACAACAACACAACAACTGTAAAAACTCAAAACATGCCCCATTAAGTTTAAATATGGCTTTCCCTTTTTTTTGTGGGCTTGTTTTGTTTTGTTGTAAGGGCTTTTTTTTTTTGTATGCTTTTAGTTTTGTTTTTTTTTAAACTTGCTTCATCAGAAAGAAGTAATATTTGAACAGTTTCACTTAAAAGGATATATATTTATCATCAGAAATTTCAATCTCCACAAAATATTTTCAAAAACTTTATAAATAACCCAATATCAATTTCTAATGGAATGATCTAGTTAGCCTTAAGTGCAGTGTGACCAAATAAACTAGTACTGCTCAGAAGGCCTCTTGGCAGACCTATGCTTTTACTGTAATTTTCAGGTGCATTTTTCTTTTTATTGCTACTGTATTTAAAAGTTTATCATGCATGATTTTCTCTACAAGATGGTATTTTCCAGTTCTGCTTTACTTCAAGTGAGAGAAGAGTGAAAACAGTAGAAAACTTCAGAAAAATTAATTGTTTTTAACTTTGCACCATTTTCCTTTTCTCATCTTCTCGTAAGGAAATTCAAAGTCTGACACTTCAATGTTTATCTTTTGCATATAAATGCCTGGCAAACCAATATGCAAGTTGAAATGCCTAGTGAAAAGTGTTTAAAATAAGAACTGTCTGACTGCTTTCTTTAGAACATATACGTTTAATCTATCAGTAACAAAAAGTAATACCACCTTTGGAAATACCATCTATGAAAATCCTTTGGGTAAATTATTGTCAAACAGTATGACACATATTTGCAGAGACTAAATAAGGAACGGCCTCTATTAGCAGTCTATATGGAAACTGGGATACAAAATATTCTAGGAACATTGCCCACAGCATAAAAGTTTGTTAAACTAAATAATGAAATAAAGGAAGAGGCAAATAAAAAAATCCCAAACCAACCAGGAGTTGATAAAGACGATCAAACTAAAAAAGAAAAGGGAATAAGTTATACATTTTATAAATAACTGTTGTAAATAAACTATGTTTCATGAGTCAGAAACCTGGTTAATAGTTCACCAAGGTGGCATACCAAAGTCTTTGAAAAAGTCTCACCATATCTGTCACTTGATTTTGCTGCCAGTGAACAATTACAGAAAGTTTCTCTCACTATTAAAGCTTTATCCTGCTCTTAAACTTTATCAGCAAAAGAATTTTCAAGAACATCACCTAAAGGGGAAAATCTACTCTCTTTAAATACTTATTTGTATTTCCGTGGCAATAGGCAGATTTCAGATTTTTGACACCCACAGATCTCTTGATCTAGGCTGAGATTCTGAAAACCATCATGTTGTGCATTCTTACACCTCCGGGCAACATGTATTTTTCCATCAAGATTTTCCTCCTTTGACTTCTCAATACCAAGACACCTTCATAGCACAGCATCTTGTCTTTTATTAAGAGAGACAGAAATGTGAAATCAAGGAAAAAAAGCCTAAAAGACAACTTCAAGATAGCAGGTTGAACTATGATTGGAGACAAAGTATTTTCTGTGCAAAGGCTTTGGTAAGACAGTTGTTTAACCAAAGAAATTCTTAATTTTCAGGAAAATGGTATGTCTTACTTGAAAAACTGTTATTGCCAATTTGGCCAAAATATTCTAATTCCTAAAATGCAATAAAGAGAGCTTAACTTTGCCCGACCTGACACAGCACTGTGCCAAACATCTCTGAGAGGTGAGCACAACCAAGACACCAAAGGTCCCCTAAGTATAAGTGCTGCCTCACCTGAACAAATGAAATAGAGCAGAAGATTTGAACTTGATAAGGGGAGTAAAAGTTACAATTCAAAACAAAAATCTACGTGTGATTTTCAGGATGTATCATTTTCAGTCTTAATCTCAGTGACGTCCTGGACTGAAGTTACAGGGCCCCGTCTGTCCCCCTGGAAGAGCCTCCTTCAAACCACCAGTTCCGAGTCTGGATTTGGATCTCCCCTGCTCTTCTTCCAGGGGATGTCCCATTTTCTTTTCCTCCTGTAGGTCCTTCTCACTGTCCTTTCCCTTCCCTGTCACATCTTGCACCTGCAGCCATTTTGTAGGTTACACATGTTCAGTTACTTTCAGGCTAAAAACACCCTTGCCCTAGAAGGGACAAGCGGGCAGACACCTTTTTTTCTCTGCTGCTTCAACACATCCTCTTAGTATACATATATATAGAACTCAGAGAGGGTCAAATGGTCGTATCTCAACCCCATTCTTCTCTTAAGCTCTAGATGTTTAAGAAAAATAGGAGGAAGAAGTTTTGTACTAATTTAGTTAATGTCTTTTGAAGAAAACTATTTTGCAGTGACAACCCTTTGGAGGATTTTTGGGTTAAGAAAAATAGCTTAGTATTTTGAAATAAAAGGACATTTTTCTTAAATCCTTTTCTATAAAATACACAAGACTAAATTAACTGTATTAACTAGGCAGCTAAATCCCTGCATAGCAAACCAAAGATATTATTTAACTGTCAAATCTGTTTCAAAGAGATATACTTAATTACTTAAAATTAATCCAGCCAGTCAGTAATATGAAATAGATCCCCCGAGATCTGCTGTACTGTGTTAACGTTTGCACCATGCTCTTGCTATGGTAGCAGAATCCAGCTTTTTTCACTGTGAGACTGCTTGTTCCAAAATGTACCCACTTACAGCAAATATATACGGTATATATGGCATTGACTATATAGGTGCCTCAGGAAAGTTTTCAGTAACTTTCTAAACCAGTAGTCAGATATCTGTGACAATTACATAGGATGAGTATATTTGAAAAAACTGCCTGTTCTTGTCAATTTACCTAATAATAGGCTGAAGTCAATAATTTAATGAATCTAAAGCTTCAATACCATCGATGTTTAGGCTCAGTTGTAGCTTCAAGTTGCTAACAGTTGTAGGATTATATAACAGGGCTTAGAATTTATATGTTTGCACTTAGTTAATTTTCCTTATGTCATATATTACTTTTTAAACAATTGATTAATTCTTGGCATAATTTTTATAAACAAAGGGTGACAACAATGGACTATGCATGCCAATCAGTACAGACTTCATAACTCTTCTAAAACGTGGACCAGACACCATGGCTGATTTTTCAAATCTACTGTGTCATTTCTTCATGCCATATACACCACACTTAATCTTGTGTACCCCATCACTTGGGCTGTGATTTGCAACAAAATTCAGTCCTAGTCTTTTTTTAATGCAGGGTCAATTGACTTATTCCTTCTGTCTTCCTTTTTCCCAACATCATCACACAAATATTTACAGTATACCATGTCTAAATGCCTTGATTTCTTTGACTAAATATGCTAATGGCAAATCTTTAATCAACTTTCAGGCCTAAAACAAGTCTTCCATTCCCTGGATTCATAGGAGCATAGTAGTTGCATGCTCTGCCAAAAACAATGGACCCAAAAAACTTTAGCACAAACTAGTATTAAAATTCCATTCAAAAATTAGGATGACTAGGGGGTTGGGGTGGTGGGGGTGGGTGTCATGATCTGTTAAAAAAACAAAACCTGAGAAAACTCCAAAAGACATTCAATAGGCTGTGTGCTAATGAAGTGTGGCTGACCGGTTTCTGTGCGATTGCTCCCAATAACATTCTTTGAGAAAAGCCTTTGAACAAACAAACAAATGTACCTTTCTTGAAGAATAAGTTTGTTTTCCTTCTTCCAGAAGTCTTTGAAGTCAGAACTGAATTCATGCCAAATACTGAAGAAAGAATGTGGGGACACCTCCTTCTCGCCCATTTTTGGTTTCATACAGAAATAGGCTGTAGTTTCCAAAAAGCTGTCAAAGAAACCAGAAATGGCAAATGCTTCAGTACC
>VZTE01006407.1:765506-811411 GCA_013397775.1 Eulacestoma nigropectus | reverse complement strand
TTTTTTTTACTTGACACTGACACAGTATTTAATTATTCTTGGTAGCAGATCTAAAATAAAAGAATATAAAAATATAACATTTCTGAGCTCTTCATATACAAGTAGATACACAATGTAAGATGATTCTTCAGTAAAGTTGGGATCTGGGATTTATCACGGTTTCTAGTTTTGACCAAAGTATTTTCCATTTCAAAAGCTAAAACGAACACACTGCCCACAGCCCTGCAGATCCAGATATCCACACCCACCCATATACTGCTTTTCTGTTGTGTTTAAACCTGTTTTCAAAACACAGAGTCAAGGCCCATACAGGACTGTAAATAAACTCCTTGAGGTTCTGTTAGATCTGTGCTCCAACACAATAGCTTAGGCTGGAGACTACGCAGAAATATTAAAATTCAAACCTGCTTTGTACTAAACAAGAAATGACACAACAGAAAACTTGGCCAGGAGCAGCTGTGCTAGAAAGCAGGTGCCCATCGTGACTCTACCAGAACAATCCAACAACCCCTTCTGAGCACAGCAAAAGTAAAGCTTGTGTAGCAAATGCATAAGCTACTCCTCAAGTAAAAACTACTCCTGAAATGCAAAGGTCATATTTCCCACAATGAATGAGGACTGTGACTGCAACTAAAATTTAATGTATTTCTGAGTTTGAATGGCTTCTACTTTATTTCAGGAATGTTACAGGAGGGTACAGAATAATTATTTTCTAAAATATTGCTTGATTAACTATTATTCCATTTTGTTTTTTCACTTTACATTTTGTAAATACTGGAGATTTTAAGAATGTTTTCCTGATCTGAAGCTCAACATAGAGGCCACTGGAGAATTGCTTATCTTATCAAAAATTCAATAGAAAACTCTCTCTTGAAATAATTGGGCGTGCTTTGCTCACTGATCTATTACTATTCATTGACTCCTATAATTTTCTCTGAAGCATACATCACAGTTTTAATCATTTTAATTATGGGGAAAAATCCAATTCCACTTAAATGGATGGAAATATAATTTTAGTCACAGAAGTTATATCTTCATTCATGGATTATGAGGGTGACAATAATGTACAAAGATTCAACCATTCAGAAGGGTCAATCTCACAAAATCTCCAGGAAAATGTTTATTCTAGTTCTCAAACCCAAACAGTCCAGTTGTTTTCCCTAACCTGAAAAATAACCATCTACATATATTATCATATTGCTGAATAAAAAAGCCTACATCTTAAAAATTTAACATCTATTTACCAATCAAATTTACACCAAATTTTACATCACATTTTTTCTCTTAATTTGCAATTTATTTTTCCATCTGCTGAAGCAAACTGAAACTGTTGAGCAACAAAGATGTAGCACATAAAAACACAGAAGACAAAAACATCCTCATTTTTTAACCCATGACATTGATACTCGAATGCCACCTTACCTGATCATGCCATTTTTTCAGCTCTCTCAGTTTGCCTACCAAGGCACTCTGTTCTGTAACTCAGTGCTTGGTCAATAAACAGAATGCCTTTTTTTTGGCTTGAGTCTGTTGTGGGTTTGGCTTGCTGTTTTTGGGTTTTTTTCCAAATGATTTATTAATGAGTAATACTACTGATTAAAATATTACATTTTACTTATTTACATTTTCCCCACAGTTTTATACTGGGGAAGATATTTATCATCTCTCCTCTGATTCCACAGAATCACTCAAGAAGATTATCCCTGACATTGCAGTAAGCTGCACTATGTTTTAAACTTCTTCCTATTGACACATATTTTCAACTTTTTGCAAGACTGCAAATATATCAGGGAGATATTTTTTCTCCCAGTCTCTTCCCCCAGACTTACAGCTCTGTAGCTGGCTAGTGGGGAAGTCATATCAAAGGCTCATTTGAATTTTCAGAATGAACTGACAATATTTTTGGAAGAACGTGAGGAATAAAGAACAAGAGAGAAATCTGGAGGCGTCAGCTGAGTCAATGACTTATTTTTGAAGAAGCTCTTTGGAGCTTAATGGAATGAAGTTCATTAATGATTTCCAAAACAGAGAAAGACAAGATTTCAAATAAGAAGCCTTGTTTTGAGAAATGTGTCTTCATAACATTTTGCAAATGACAATGATGAGAAAAGAATTTGACAGTGAATGGCTCATCCTAAGTAATGCTTTTATATTTGAGATAATGAATTCCATGACAGGAAAATATCCCCAGAAACAGGAAGTCAATCAAAATGAAATTCATACTGTAAACAAGAATGCTCAATAAAAAAAAAGATAAACAGCACTAACATCTATTAAAGATGCAAAGACTTCCATTACTCTTCAATTATTCCAACTATCCTCTGAGAGCAGGAGGAGATAATCAGTGGTTCTTTCTCTGGTGACTGAAAATCTCCCTGAGGACCACTTGTATAACCAGTGCAACCTTACACATTCATACAGCTGTGTCTAACAGCTGTGACACAATTACTAGGTTTATAGAGAGCAGAGAAATGCTCATACAGGTTGCTTGACTCCCTAGCAGTTAGTTTGGGAGGTAAGGAAAATTAGCTGTCTGTGACATGTGAAACAGCAGCAGCATAGCAGGTTGTCATTGTTAATATGTCACACCTTTCTAATGCCCAGTAACAATGCACAAGACATCAGCTGCAACACAATAGTACTTCAGGGCACAAATCTCTATGAATCAAATATTTTTTTCTATACACGCAGATCAAACAGTCAAGACAGTTACCATATTTTTACCAACCAGAGAGGTCTACCCTTATTTAGCATTAAAGTCTCTTAGAGTGCATTTAGAAGACATATGGAAACCTGCTTGCTATACATTTGATGCTGTCATTTTTGTAGTACAAGACAAAATGTCATAATTCACACATGAAAGACAAAGCAAATAAAGCCAATCCAAATGCATCAAATAATAAAGCATGGACAGCAATAAATCCTCTCTGTTACCATGGTCTTTAAATATCTGATTTAGAAATGTTTACATATGTCAAACCAGACACATCTCAAGGCTAATTCCAGCAGGGGACATGCATTTTAAATACAAAGAGAAAATTGGATGACATTGCCATAGCCCCAAGACTAGATACAATCCTTTCAGACTTCAGCCAGGCAGTAAATATCTTAAATATCTCTGATGCTTTTCTCTGTGGCAAGCCGTTCAAGTTTTCCTGTTCATTCTTCAGCAGATTTTGAAACAAAGTATCTGCAAATACCATTGTCACTATTCCTAACTGTGCATCACATAGACATTTTGGATTGAATAAGGGACTAGAGTTCAAAAGCCTTTTGTTCCTATACTCACACTAATTTCTGCATCATACAACCTTAGGAAAATTCATCTGACCTCTTTGAATTTTATTTCACCTATCTGCAAAATTAAACATTTATTTTGAAACAAGTATTGCAAAGCTTGTTTAGTGTCCATTTCTCAAGTGAAAAGGTTCATACTCTTCCTGAGACTCTTAAAAAGAAAAGAATGTGCATTGGAGAAGAGCTTTGAGTCACAGAAGAAGGAAGGAAGGGCATGCAATTTAGTTTCAGGGATTAAAATAGGTAAAGGAGGTCATTGTCTTTGCTTCAAACAGCCTGACTTTTCAAGCATGATTAAAAATAAGACAGTGATGGTCACACTACTGTCTTATCCTGACATGGCAAAAGCCAGAATTCTTTAAACAGGTTTCAGACTGTTTCATATCCCTCATGCTGGACCTGAAGGAGAATTAAATAACATCAACTTTCTCAGAACAATGGAAGAGTTGCTTATCTCTGAAAAGGAAGGAAGAAAAGAAAGAAAGAAAGATGTTTACTTTCTTTTCTTCCTTTCTTGTCTTCTAATGTCTTAGGTTCGAGTGTTTGTGTAATTCAGAAAAATCACTTCAGACTGATGTCTAAACTCACTGCTTACTCAAATGTGGAAATTTGATGAATGAATCACTGGACTTTTATGTGTGCTCCCTTGAGTACAACTACGAGTCTATGAAAGTGATTTTTCTATTTGGAGGGAAGAAAGGAATGGATGTACTAAAAGTCAAACCAAATTTAATCATATGAAAAAGAAAAGAAGCTATTCACATTGCAAATGGTTCATTGACAGCAATACTAGCTAATAGATCTGATCCATTAGGAATATTTTAAGAACAGCTATAGATTATTCAACTTTTTTTTCCATTCCATTCTGAGAACAGCTAGCAAAAAGTTGCAGACAATAATTCAGATTCAAACCTGCTGTCTCGGATGCATTGGCTGGTTTATAAGTATGTACAAAAGCAAATCAACAATACTAAGCAATAGACAGCAGTAGTTTCATCTCAGCGTTATTGGGTCAGGCTTCCTTGGCCAAACAAATAGCAAAGTAACCATAGGTACAGACAAGCCCTGGCTGACCTTCCTGAGTAATAGTGAACACACGCACAAACACACTTGCATCTGGTTTCCCCATGCAGCAAATTAAATCACCTGAGAGGGTAAAGATTTGCTTCAATGTGGATTTAAAAGCAGAAGAAGGTGTTTCTGTTCTGCACTGTTTAACAGACTACGTATTTTGGTTGAAGATCCACCATGGATATTCTTTACTATTTTGACTTTATAAATCTGTAAGCATCACTTATGTACATTAGTCATTGAGAACAGTTAGTGTAAATGGTGGTACTCCGTTATTTTTGTGAAGCAGTTGTGTTTCAGGAGCAGTTCCAAATCAGGCTGAAACTACTAAAGTACCTTTTAGTTTGATTAAACTCACAAATAAAATTCGGAACTTAGCATAGTCTACCAAAACAAAGAAGGTAAAAGGGAAAGAAAAGCTTATATGTGCCCCCTACTACTTTTAATTTGACATGAGTCTTATTTAAAGCCAAATTGAGTTGATGGGCATTGTAAGCCTGTTCAGTGTTGATCCTGAATTGTGACTACATAGGAAAGATGAGTACAATATATAAGTAAACAGTATTTGCTTCCTGGATGCTAATAATTTGAATCATCACATTAGTATTTGTTTTGTTTTGTAGAGAGACCAAGGCTGTGTATGTGTTTTCTAAGTGTATTCAACATCTGAAAGCAATAACAAGAGTTAATCTTCAGACAGAATACCAATCAGTTCAACAAGGTCACACAAAATTATGTAAAATAAAAGAGAACCAGCATCCTGGTTATTGAGATAGCACAAGACTGTTAGGAAATTTATATGCACAACATCCTATGAAGGCTGTAATTTTCTATTGTTGTATATTGCTGACGGTCCTTCTTTGCACTGTAACTTTACATCACTTTCTACACCTTTTCTTTTTTTAAAAAAAGTATAATTGCCTCTCCTCAGTGCTGTCTCTTTTTCTGCATAATTTCAAGTGAGAAAATATAAAAAATAAATATAGGTTCATTCAAGACAACTAGTACTTAAATGCTGGTAAGAAATTTCTTCTTGCCCTTTTATTTTTCCCCTTTTTATAAAGGAAGAAAAGTAACTTTCTTGTATGAAAAAGAAAGTTGAGATAATATGCCAGCTTGAATTAGCTGCCAGAATCATTAATCTCTTCTTTCATTTGCCAATTTATATTGTGTAACTATGTATTTTGTAATATTGTTCCTTAGAAAACAAAGGTCTCATGAGATTTTTCCTTCCCTCTAAAAAAAACCTGCCAAACATTTGCAATGTTTTGAATCCTAAGTCATCTCCCTCATGTCTAGTCCCTTGCCTCTTATAAATTCATATTAAACAAAAAGTGTTTTATTGCTCCAACCATACGAAAATTAGCAGCTTCAGTAACAGCAAAAAAATCCCTCTACCTTTGGAGTACCATTTTTTTCTCCCCCAACAAAAGCTCAACAGAAAGCATCCAATATGAAGAACAGAAAATTATGTTTTGACAGGCCAGTCTGTCTTGCTCATGAGAATTTTAACACCCTCCCTCCCAATACTAGGAATGCTTTACAACTTTAATGTTCATCTACAATGATCAATATTATCAGTTGTACATAATGATTAGTAACACAAATGCAGAACTTCCATATTTTATACTAATGGTAGCAGACCCTGTAACTGAACACTGTTACATAGCACAGAGCATATACTATGACAGAGACTGCTAAATTCAATAGGTATTAGGACTATAGCTTTGCACTTAAACTTCGGGGAAAATAAAATTTTAGGAAGACTGATGATCTCATGGTGTTAACAGTGAATAAACCCTTCACATATCAGATTGCCATTTCAACCTCAATTTAAACTGTTATTCCAGACCCTTCTATTCACTTCATTCAATGGGAGAGTATTACTTTAGTCCTGTCTTACAAGAACAAAGTGCCTCCTAACAGAAGGTTGCAAAACAGCAAAATAAAATGGCCATAACTAGATTAAATGATACTTTCATTGAAAGGTGAATTTGAGCCCTGAGACTTTAAAAATCTCTATTTTAGAAAATAGTTTTATCAGGTCCAGAATAAGACATATTCATTGGGTATGATGACATTTGCCTAATCAATTCTTGTTCCTTACATCTTCGGGAAACTGCAGGCTATCAGGGATCACAGTCGATACTACATTTAAAAAGTATTCTGCAAGATTTTCCCTCACTGGTTTAATTTTTTTTCTTTGTATTTTTATTCTCTTTCTCCCTAAAACAATAGGCTACAACCTGGTCTCCCTGCATGAGGGTTGAGTTTGGGTTGAGTCTGGGTTTTTTTGCATTTCTCTGATGTAAACAAATGCTCCACTGATGTAACAATGCCATCTTTTATCCAAGGCGGCATAGGATTAGGTGCTAAATTTCATCAGGAGGGAGCTATCTTGGCAAGCAGAACTTTTCTGATGACAAAAAAAATATAGTGCTGAAAAAGCCATTCTGCTTTTCTGAGTCAGCTTCCAGCCATTTGAAAATCAAAGGTCAGGAAATGTAGGTTAGAGGTATTTTTGCTACCTTCACTATATCACATGCAAAGCATGTCAGCTAAATCTCACCCAGTAACTGGGGTTTATGTGAACCTAAATTCTGCTGTGCATATTTAAAGGTTATGTCTCTATTCAAGAATGTCATTCAAAATAAAATATAAATTGAGATAATACATTAGAAATAGAACTAGCTTTGTGTCCTTTTTTTGCCTCTGACATTTGTATTCTAACACACCACTCTGAGGAAAAAAAAAAGTAAAAATCAAGCATTTTTTAGCATGACTCTTCAAATGCATTTTTAAGTTGCATATGCTTTTTCCATGTAATTTTACAATGACAATTTTAAATCAGTTCAAACTTTCTCCCAAAATCTTGGCTTGAGGTAGTTAAAGTTCTCTAGATGCATTGGTGTTAGCTGCAATCCGATGTTATCTGAATACTTTGCATAAATGTATAGGCTCTCTATCTTGGACTTTAATGCTTTTAATTTCATTTTAGAGTTGATATCATGCCCATGCCTGCCAGCTAAGCTGCTCCAGACATATGGATAGCTCTGTGCTAAACTAGACATAGGCAACATGAGCATGTGTAAAACAATACTGTGTAATTTTGTGCACTGGAAAGTCAGACCCAGTAACATATCCAAGAGAAAACCATTTTTCTCTCTTAAAAAGACAAACATGTGAGCTTCAAACATATTAAATAACCCTTAGCTTGTTGAACTTGAAGAAATAATAAGGTGCCGTTAGACACAGAATACAGTGGTAGAATGAATTTCAACAGCAGTGGTCTGACACAAAAGCTGCTGGCCTCAGTGCTGTAAGAAACAGCTAAAAGCCTCATGTGAAAGCCCATCTCGGCTTCAGATCTTTTTATTAACACACCTCATCTTCACTGGAGGCCTTCTGAGCAACCATTATTACTTAAAGAGGTTATAATTACATATGGAAGTAGTGCAGAACTGTTGTGCACTAAATACAGTGTTAAAAGCTTGTTATGTTTTTTCAATTTATTGATGACAGCCTCAGCCTTGTAATCTGCCTGCTCCCATGGTGTGGCTCACTTTCACAACTGAAATTCATGAAGAGGCAAGGTCAGGGTTATCAAAAAAAAAAATTATATAAAGAAATAATAATTTTTCTTAAATCTAGAGCAGATTATTTAGATATTTAGAAGGAAACCACACACACACGTTACCAAATTTCAGGTACACATAAGATTAACTCGTGCTCGAAGAATATAATTTAGCAGAGATTAAATTTTATGTATGTGCATTGACAAATTACTGTCTAAATACAGCATGCGAAATGATTGTACAGGGGTGTTTTTTGGCATAATTATAATAATTTCTATTTTGGTGCTCAAGGCAAACTTAGGTTTCAGTTTCTATTCTTTGAAATGTTATCCTTTATAGAATAAAAATGGTCCAAAATACTTGGGTATTATAGAACATCCTAGCATTTTAAATGCCTTTTGATGCAGTTTCATCTTCACACTTTGTGGTTGCTCTGGAGAGCATTCTTACTTAATTCAGTGTGAAATAGCTCTCTCTTTAACATGCATCCACTAATGTCATCATATGCCAGCACAACTATGAACAGAAGAAATCCATCCTTTGCTGAAAACAGAGCTGATCATGGGGCTTTCATATTCTTAGAGTCAATTATGACAAAATCCCATGAAAGGAAATTGAAAGACTTCAAAATCTGCCTTGATGAACTGTCAGGTTGGAAAGGTCTTTACTTCCATTTTTCAAACGTTAAGGACTTAAGATTCAACTCGCAAGTTATATCAATATATCCTCTTCATAGAAGTGATGGAATCTTTGTGTAGATGAATAGAGAAAATGGGCAGCATTTTCTACAAGGATTAAGTCTAAATGAAAAAGTGGCAGCCACTGGAATTAATAGAAATATTGTATTAAATCACCACATCACTCTGAATTTGTGAATCAGCAATATTCACACATCCAAGCCAAGCTGGACAAACCATACCCCTTTGGCCTAAGAAAACTATCTCACAACTGGAGGAGCTGTTCCCATCCCTTCTAAGGTTTATATGAAGGCTTCACTTCATGTAAACCTGGTTGTTTCTGGTCTGGGGTGACCAAGCCTTAATTGTTTTCTTTAGGGTGAAGAAGGAAGTTTTACCTCCTCCATAGACTGATTAAGGTAGAACTGTCTTTCAGGCAGCAGCTGAGAAAAGAAGCGGGTGAGGTTATCTCATGAGAAGCCTTCATTTAAGACATAGCACAGAAGGGATCTGGCCCAGTAAAGCTGTTTCTGAACCAGCTTGTTAAAAAAGTCAAGAAACAAGGCAATGAGGCTGAGGAACAAATGAAGGAATAGTACAGAGACAATGCTTTTTTTTCCTAGTCACCTAATCTCCGTATATGAGAAGCACAGTGGTGTTCCAGCAGTAGGCTGAAGCAAGCCCTGTGTCATGGAGGGGCTTGTGGATGGCAGCCTTCCGTCAGCTGGAAATTGTTATGGAAGGAATGACCTATATTGTACAGATTATTACTGGATAGTTCCCAGATGAGTTAATACAGCAGTTGTGACCTATTTAAATCCCATCTCTGATGTTCTGCTTTTCCATTTGCATATACATGACAACAGCAACATAATATTGTAATACTTAAAGTAAATCTTAATATACAGCAAGGAAGAAAGGAACAACTCTTCTGGCAAATCAGCACAAGAGAGTAAAAGAGACGCGTTATCCACATTTAAGTCACGGTCCTTGGAAATGTGAACACTGTACTATGAAGGTCTTAGGAAACAATCTAATCGAACAGCTCATGTAGACAATATGATGAAAGAAAAGTCCTGCTGAACATAATCAGAAGCTGATGCACAATGGAGAGGCACTGGAGCTAATCACACATACATGCACACAAGTGTTTTTTTCTTCAGCTGCAACAGCTCAAGAGGAATATCGTGAATTTTTGAGGGCTACTCAGTGAAACCACCTGCTGGACATAAACTGGAAGCCAAAAAACAATATGTCACATCGAAATCCTTTAATTCATGTATTTTTTCCCACTAATTTTATTCGCTACATGATTCTTCTATTCTTTTCTCTTTTTTTAGTCCTCAGTTTGATGCCATAGCATTAGTTTTGGGTTGATCAGACCCAAGTTATTTTAACTATATTGTTATCAGAGTGTTAGCTGTATTGTTACCAATGCTATTTAGCAGTGTAACTGTAATTGCACCTTAAACTAACATCCTTTATCTTTTACTGTAAGATCTAAGAATAAATCCTTTACATAAACTTTAGAATAAGTTGCATAAAAATCAGTTTACATTGCAGAATATTAGATCTCTGAATTTTACCCCAGACTGTTAGAAGTTGTATTCCCATTTGTTCATACTAGCAATGAATGCCATTAAATGCAAACTAATTTCAAACCAATAAAATAAAATAATTTTCAAAGCAGGTAAGCCAAAATCTTTCAAAGAAAAGATAATGCTGTTACAGGGAAAAATCAATCACCTGAATGGTTAAGGAGTTGTGTCATTTGGCAAATGTTGTCAGAAAAGGACAAGGACTTCATCTTTCACGATAAGACAGATTACCCATATTTTAGAAGAGACTTTCTGACATAACTAAACTGCTGGCTAAGTTTCCATTACTGCATATCTACTGGTCCTGATATTTTGTCAGAGACAGGAAACTAAACTAGAAAGATCCAAACTGTTTAACAGTCTGTAAGCTTCTTCTATACACATTTCCTCTGCTCAGCAAGTATTTACTTTTTGCTGATCCAACTAATGTATACCTACGGTCTGAAATGTATTACCCTTAGCAATTCCAGCCTGCATGCTGGGAGCCACACAGCGAGAAAAGAGACATAACAGTGAAGGAACCAACAATAGATGAATGGCTAGAGAGTAGTGAAAGACAGAGTCCCATAGCATATTCTTGCCTTTCAGTTAAAAGTTTTCTTCTGGTTCTTTTTGGTTTTTTTTTTTTTTTTTTTTAAACTACATACCTCTTCCATTCTAAGCTTTTCACCAGTTTATTTCAATCATTAACTCAATTTTCACTTTAACTTTACAGTTCACTTTTGGAAGCAATCCAAAACATTGTATGGAGGGTAGTGAGGTGGGAGGAACATTTAATGTTTTAAAGGATTACCAGACTTAGGTGCTACATTTCGAGGTGTTGCTTTTCAGCAGTGCCATTGTACCATACTGTCTGCTATTTCTCTAAATGTCATCAACTTGTCAGCCCATAAGCAGGTGTAAACCTTTGTTCCTCCACCAGTCTCATGTTCAGTGAAGTCAATGGAAGTCTGCAAAGACTGTTGTGTCAGGAATACTTTTTTTTTTGCAGGCAATTTAAAGGTAAACATTTCTCTTCAAAATTAATGTCGTTTTGTTGCTACAGCAAAAGAAAGCAACAACACATTTCTAACTAGATTATTAAAAGTCTGGAAAACAGAAGAGGTGCCTGGGAGGCTGCACTCAAAAAGCACTTAAAAGCCCAAAAATCACTGGAATGTGCAAGTAATGGAAGCAAATTATAAAATAAACTAAATAAAAATATCCTGACATGGAAAGATGAACATTTCATACCAAGCCACACACATCCTAAATTCCTTGGTTGATACTTACGTCAAAAGGCAAAAAGGCCTCTGTTTGACGTTTTATAAAAACAAATACATATTCTCATAATGCTTTGAGATTTACTAAAGAAAAAATTAGGTTCTAGAATTTTTTTTTAAATTAGTGATGTACAGAAAGCCAGGATAGCAAGTAGCATTTCTGTCTTTCTAGCTCTTGTTAGGCATCAACAGGAAAAACAGGTGAATGGTTTTAAACTACCAGTGTATGGGACTGTTGACTTAGTGACTTATCACTTCAAGCACGGTTATACTATCTGAAATACTAAAAAAAAAACCCAAAACAAAAACCCCAAACTTTAGTATTCTGAAACTTTTCTAGCATACATTGTCTCTTACAGGAGTGGAATATGAGTTAATTATATGAAATATGAGTAACTGAACAATTTTCAGTGCTGCTGAACTGAATTTAGAATCAAATGCTTCTGAGCAAATGTTAGACTGAGAGGCAGCAGGAAAAATTGAAGATCATCTGACTGTGTCTTGGATATAAAAAACAAGCATCTCCAATTAAATTTTTGAGTAATTCCCAAGGTGTTGCTCTAAGAAGACACAAATATTTGCAGGTAAAGGGGAAGGAAAACACCATCTTAACTATTTCAGTGGAGGAGAGCTCAGTGTTGCAAGTCTGGATTTATTTGCTTTTTAAAAAGATGTGAATCTAGAAGCCTTCTAAGGAGATGAGAACTTAATACTGGGTGAGGTATTATAAGAAAGTAATAAAGTTACAAGCTACTTCTCTAGAGCTATTCAGCTGTTCAGATAACAAGACAGAGAATTAGGACTTTCAACTTCACTGAATGCTGTTTCTAGTAATTTCAGTCCGGTTGTTTAGCTATTGGTTCTTCAGAAATGTGCAAGAAGAGGAGTGACTAACTCATTTCTGATTACAAGTCTGCAAAATGGTGTTTCTGCTGTTGCACCTTTCATCCTAGCATGGCATATGAGGTATCACTTGCCATATTATCTGGACAATAATTTTGTTGCAATTTTGGTTCCTACTTGCTGTGGATCCTATGATAAAGATCGGTCTCATTTCGAAATTGTATTAAGCATACCTGGAAACAATTATACTTCAATTTTTTTCTCTTGCTGCTTAAGTAAACTCACATCTGAAAAGATGAAAGATATTTAACACTAAGTAAATGAAAATACAAAAAAGAGAGAACATATATATAATACAAGTCTTGGGACAGAGGACGTTATTTCAAATTAAAAAAAAAAAAAAAAGAAGAAAAAAAAGGAACACCGAATGGAGGACTCCTAAAATACAGAAGCATCTCTTTTCCCTCCTCCTCCTCTCTCTTTTCTGTTTTACTTCTTTCACCTTCCCCCAAACGAGTGTTTTTTGCTTTAACTTGACAAGTATTTCACAGTTTCTCAAGCATTTAGCAACGAGGATCTAATTGGAAAGTGCCAGGTTCTTTCTTATTACACTTTATCAATATTGTTAAGGGAATGATGTAATTGTTTGGGGTTTGGTGAAGACATTCCATGTCACTTCAGTGTTAATACCAGGCTGGAGCCTTCCTTGTCTGCCTGCGTGAGCTAGATAAACACAGACCTGTGTGCTTTCTTCTCATCTCAGGATACTTACTCAGAGAGATCTTGGAACATATGCCTATTGCGAGCTAAACATTTCACTTTTCATTTTATCCATGTGCCAGAAATCCATTCCTTGGATAAACACTTTACATACTGACACTCTTAAAGTCACTAAACACGATAAATAAAAAGAGAATACATCATTTCAAAACTGATTAAACATTTTCTCACTTGTGACAAATGAACAGCTATACACTGTATGGAGTCCCTGGAGCAGACATTCCATTTTCTTTGTCTTCATTTTGTGTGTAAGATTAACTTTCCATTTCAGCTCATCTATTGCACAACTGAGCTTTTTTAAAATACGCATTGCTGCATTTTCCCCAAATTATTATTAATTTCAGAAACATTTTTTGTTATTGCTACAAGAGCTTTTCTTTTGGACTTTTGTATTCTAATAGAGACAAACTTACAAAGAAAATAGTAATAATAATAATAGTAAAAATAAAAATTGTAGTTTTTAGTGAAAGCTAAAGAAATTCTTCCATGCAGTAGACCTGAACTTATACATGGGCTAAAGTCATCCACTTCAACAAGGAAAATCTAAGCACATTAATCACATTAACTTTGCTCCATCTAATCCATCACTTTTCTTTGCTCTACTTGCTTGTCTCATCATCCTATCTACCTATGATTAGTCAAATGCAACTAATCTTTTATTTAGCTTCTTAAGCTCTCATCATCTTTTTCACCCAAACCTGCCAAAAAGGATCCCAAGCATTTTATTTCCAAGCTAAATTAAAAATCTTAGTGAAATAATTGCACATAATACTAAAACTATAGATGAAGATGTCTTCAATGTTTTAACAAATACTACTAATCTGATCAAGAATTTCAGTGGGAAGGTGGAGAGAAGAAAGAAAATAGTAACTAGTAACCCAGATACCAGTAAATGTGGTCCTAGCATAATTACTTATGTGTTCCACAAAACATTGTGTCTGTGAATATCCTTGCTAGATATTCACAGTAAGGAGGAGCAATGAAGCAGAATTTCCTTCTTTGACAAACTGTGTAAAAGGAGCTGCTACACTCAATATAGGGGGAGCAGAAAGAATTAGGACAAGTCCAAAGAAGCACACAAAGTTGAATGAGAATCCAGGGAGAAGTTTGCTTTCTTCCCCCTTTATGCTAATTAAACCAATAGGAAGTTTTTGATATGATGGTTCCAGTCTTGTCAGGGAAAAAGATTAGAATGGAAAGTGAATTATACACCAAAACATAGTGACAAATCACAAGATTTCTGAACAAATTTCAGATTCCACTGTCATTAGATTTCTGTCACCTTTGGAGTAGTATTTTAATCCATTCTCCACAGGACATTTTCCCTAAAAGAGCAGTCAGAGATCACAAAAATCTCCTAACAGCACCATCTTCTCTCAAAGTTTTAGTGTGAATGAAAATTTCAAAGATAAGAATTATGTAACTCAGCAGCTAAACAAACCTAAGAAATGTCAGGAATGCCTTTCATATACTTGTGCAAGAGGTATGATACTAAGCCACAGCAATACCCTGATATTAGCTCAGCTGGTTAGAGCATGGTGCTAATAGAACCAAGGTTGTGTGTTTGATAACGGTACAGGCCACTCCTTTAACAGTTGGACTCGATGATCCTTGTGGGTCCCTTCCAACACAGAATATTCTGTAATTCTGCAATGAAACTTAAGGGAATCTACTCAAAGCAGCTGTCTGTGATTCTCTTATACTTCCTTTGTTGCATTTTTTCCACCACGATTCCACACCACTGACATGCCACTCAAGGAGCTACCATCTCTGTACAAGTAAGAAGGGAGGGTCTTGTGGCACTCACTCCTCTTGGCTTCTTTTTCAGGTATTATCTTTAGGACATTGCCCAAGAGAATAGGCAGAAAATGTGGTGTTGTACCAGGAAAGACGTCAACTGCCCTGTGGCATTAGTGCAGGTAGCAAACTTGGGCATGGAGGCCATAGAATGGCTAACAAACCACAGTAAAAACTACTAGAAAAAAAACTGTAGTAGAAACTTTTATAGAGATATCTTTTACAGGAATCCTATTGAAAGACTTCATAATTCTGGGAATATATAACGGATATATTCATTAGTATGTATTAAGTTATAGTTGTAGCTAGTACAAAAAGAAAATGCTATTTTTAGTAAAGGATAAACAAATGCAGACTGAGTTTCACTAAATCTGGGCTATAAATGCTGTGCACCATATTTCAATCTCTTGCTGGGACAGATAAAAATCTGTCCCATTTAAACACTACTGCTGGAGAACTCTTCCAAAAAATCAGAACAAACCACATGTGGTGCAGCACAGTGAGGTTCCCCGTTTGGGAAATTGTCTCAACTGCACACATCTGTAATGAAATTTAATGAGGTATTTTGCTTTTTGCCACAAAAAGCATTTGAAGATCTATTAGCAATTCTACAAAGGAAGTCACATTTAATTATACATAGCATTAGTTTATTAAAAAAAAGGTTTTAAATATTTTTTATAAAATGGACATTTTATAAGCAGAGGAAATGGTACCTAATGAATAATATTTGTTTCGGGAATGCTAAATATCTCTCAAATCACCATGATTCTGGTGTAGTACGAACAGTTTTCTCGCAGTCCAAATGGTATATTCTGAATTTATTTTTACATAAGGTTAATGCATTTTCTAAAAGACAGGAGTAATGTATATATTTCTTTAAAGAATTTCATTCTTTCTTCATTAAAAATTGACAATAACCAAATATCACTGTGTTTTCTGAGTGCATTTCTATCAATATTCAAAAATACAGTAAGGCTGGTTACCAATACAGCAACTGCTACAAAACCGTATCTTTCAAAGAAAGGGCTTACTGTGTTGCTCTTTCTTACCTTTTATGTGCTTCTGTCAGTGACTTCTCTTCATTTTCTTGGTCTATTTTGGCTGTAAAAATACAATCAAATAATTAGCAACAAGGTGAAAGATAGAGATGTTTTGGGATAATTTTAATTTTAAATATGTCATGTGTAAAATATATTGAAACTACTTGAGAATTTACTCATGTACATCAATTCTGAAAGAAAAACACCAACCAACCCCCCCATCCAACAAACACCAGAAAAACAAAAGTATACAAATTTTGATAACCCTATTAAAAAGAAATCCAAAACCACAACCACAACAAGAAACCAACTCAAAACTCAAAGCCTTGAAAATGCAAAATAAACCCCAACTTGCAGTAATATAAACAACAACCAAGTCATGAAATTGACTTAAAACCAGATCTTAAATAATGATTCCAAAAACTTAAATAATATGGGAACTTGTCTACCAAGAGGAGGAAAAGCTGAGTAAAGAGCAGGAAGGATTCAGCCTTACAGCTTTTCTACAAGTTGCTTGACAATTACAAATGAAAACTCTTCCCCCTCCCTGTACACACATCCATTAGTGAAGTGCTAGAGCTGTAGCAGGCACATATTGAAAACATGACTGTTTTTATATGAAAGATATCATCATTTGGTGATCAAGTGAAGGAAATCACAAATAAGAAATCGTCATTCCCACACATTGGTGAAAAAATTATCTATTAGCCACATGTTCTCTCATTTTTTTGGTGCACATTTCACTTGACTTAGATCACTGAAAGAACACTTTAAAAATCTACAAGAACGTGCACATTAACTTAGACATCACCAATGTGCAAAGCAATTGTCAATCTGCTCTGTGCATTTGCTTAGGTGAAATTTATATTTATGCAGTCACTCAGGTAGCACAACTTAAATCTCATTTAAGATCTGCATGCTTCAGCAGAAACCTCTTTTAAGTTGGTACTTGATTCCCTTTTCAGTCTGCTAGACTTCTGGCTTGTGAAGTTGCACATAGAATTTTAGGATTCCCAAGAGTCAGTAGCTTTTGGAACATGAAAAGGCTCTGAACTGTCCTGGTAACAAATGCCAATGGTATAAAATTCATGTAGAAATGTAAAAAAGAAGAAACTTTTAAGCTATTTTTTATTCCACTTTCCCTACATAGCTCTACAATAATAATTCATTAAAATTATTTTTCTACATCATAGATACAGTGCCTTTGAAAAAGGAAATCCTGATTTTAAATTTGTTGAAAAAGAGCAAACCAATGGCATAATTAGGATACAAAGATAATTGCTGTTTTCCTGTTACAATGTTACAATCAACAGCAATCTACAAACATACACTCAAATAGGCATGTGAAATCTGTGGCAAAGATAGACAAATGGAATTTCCTTATACTTTCCCCAGCCACAGCAATGATCAGAGCTTTGTCTAGCGCTGCAAATGCTTTTTATTAGAAGCAATGTAGTCTGCTGAGTCGGGTGACCAGTGCCTGGATATTTGCAGCGGAAAACATTGTATTTAGTAATCATTACTTGAAGACTTGGGCTCCACCATTGTTATCCTGAAAGCAAAAAAAAATCCCAGCAAACCACAGAAAACTTGAGGGAGAGATGGGTAAATGTTCTCAAGGAAATTGAAGAGCACGTGAATCCTGCCTGATTACAGGTTTCAATACTGACTTGAAACATGGCCCAGATTCTTCAAAAGGTTTGCGAGGGCTCACAACCCTTTTGAGTGAAGCTGAGCCCAGTGCTGAGTGAATTTGGGCTGACTTAGAGTTTTTCTTGAAAGCCTTGCATCGCTTTGGATAAGAAACCAGGTGAAATGCTGCAGCTTTTACAGAATTTCATTAATACTTTTTTGTTCTTCATACTTCAGTCCTGAAAGTCAAGGTATGACCAGTAAAAACATGTTGTTCAAAAGAGAAGAAGCTGTGCACAAACTCTCTGCGTGAAATGAGACCAAACATCTAATTCTGCATTAACACAACCACTAAATATCTGTGGATACAACTCTTAAAATAAACAATTCTATTAGTGAAAAATGCAATTTGAACTTCTTTCACTTAAGCAATGCTTAGAAATAGAGGTTAGCATGTTCCATCCTATGACAGTCTCATACACACGTCACATTCTTAGGATATAAATTTTTTTATCATTTCCAGGATTGATGGGATGGAATATCAGTAGAGCTGCCTTGTTTTAGATCCTTTCTTCTTTATTTCAACTGTTCTGCACATATTTACAAACACTTATTTGCACACCTATAGTGGAACAAATATTCTACAATTTATTTTTCGAAAGAGTGTAAGCATAACATATTATCCTAAGCTTATCAAAGCATGTCAGAATATCCCCATTCTGGCAAAAGTTTCCTTTCAATTAAAAAAGAAAGTTATTGTGGTCCAGAGAAGAAGAAAAACAAAATAAAGCAAAACAAAACCAAGTTATTTCTGGTATATATACTTTTAGTAAATCCATAGAGAATTGGTATTACACAATGAAAAGAAACTCTAGAAACCCTGAATGGCAGAGGTGCATGTAATAGCATTTTTTTTTAAAGTAATAAGTACATATGCATAAGGCAGCTACTATACTCACAGAGAGAGATTTCATCCTGCATCAAATCACCTCTTGGTGTTAAACAGTCTTGCAAGGAAAAGAATTTTCTCTGAAGAAGAATTTCCTTGTAGTTTGTTCCAAATGTGATGATATTTTTAAACCTTTTTCATGCTATCAAAAAATATTTTTCAGGTGAAAATCTGATTTTCAACCCTTTTGCATTATCATTTTTCTAGACAGAAAAAGTTAAAGACATTATGAAAACAATTCTGCTTCCACAAGACGACAGGTGACACCAGTGAAAGAGAAAATATGGTATATACACTCAGAGATCTGTCCCTGTCCAAAGAAAATAATCAGATGACTGCTTTTGCACTAGTATACAGTAAACATCCAAGAGCTGTGGAAAATGGCTAGTCGAAGACATCCAGTGAAATTTAGTCAGGGAAGAAAGCCTCCTGTTACAAAAATGACAGAATTCTTATTATCACTTGGATGCAATGGAATAACTAGTAGACATTGAAGCAGCTGGAGACAGTTATAAGTTCTGTGATGGGCCACTAATATTATCACCTGATATCAGTGATTATAGGTACTTTGCTCTGTACTAATCACCCCATTGGTAAACTGCTTCCAGTTTAGTTTTCCTCTTCGAGCAGGGAAAGAAAAAAACGTAGTTATGATGGATCCAGTTGAAGTGTCCCAGGATGCATTATACTTTATAATTTCACTCACTATAATGCATCTTTACTATCACTTCCTCCAAAGCAGCTTATCACAGGTGTAAAAAGAGTGCATGAAAGGCACCAGATTGGCTTCTTCACTCTTGGCATATGTCCATTAAGTTACAAATGCCAGCTAAAAGGTGTCCACCGTGGGAGAACATTCAGGGGAGAAAAGTATACTTCCTGTTACAAAAAAGAACACCTACAACAGATGAAATTAAAAAAAAAAAAAAAAAAAAAAAAAAAAAAAAAAAAAAAAGACTATCCATACCAAATCCACAATGATCATAATATGTAAATGGCCAAAATTAGGAAAATTAGATAAATCCAGACATACCATGGCAGCTGACCATATCTGAGTACTCTCTTCTGCCACTGCAATTACTCTCTATCGTCAAGAAATAAGACTATTTCAGAAATATTATTATTTGATTTCCTTTGAAAAACATTAAAAGAAATCTTGTAGTCGTGCATCCATATCTGCTTTCATATATATTTGGAATCCACTAGGTAATACAGCAGTGACTGCTCGCAGGTTTTCTGACAGATGTAGCAATTTCTGCTCTAGGGTTAGTTTTGTTTCCCAAATATTCCATATTTTATTGGCTCATCGTCTTTTCTAAAACCCCCAGCTAATAACTTTTCTTGATTCTTGACACCAATTTGCTAAAGTACCTCCAAATACACTGTTCCAAATCTATTAAAGACTATATCATACCAAGAAATACTAGCCCCTCTATTTTGTGTAATACGTCACTAAGCAAAGGTAACACTTCATTTTATATGTCAGCCTTCATACACTCTATATATTGTAGGGCTTTACATGCAGCTTTCATAATCCTGGAGGCATATATATTCTGAAAAATCTACTTCAAACAATATAGTTGCAAAATTACCTTCGGTCATATTGAAAAACATGGCCATCTCAAAACCCATAGCATTTTGGAGTCAAAGTGACCTCTCACAGAGCAAAGCTACCTTATCAATGATTTACAACATGCACTGATTTAGGTATATTTTCCCTTTTTAATTTGAAAGCATCTTTAATTCTTTCTTGTTGAATCTTGTTGGATTCCACTATTTGCCTGTTTTTTCCATCAAGATACCTTCAGATTATTTAACGTTGGTCTCCTTTTAGAGCAAGGTCTATACTTCCTAAACATTTTATATATTTGGTCAAAATTCAAGTACATTCCTTCCTACCTACGTCACTGCTTACCAAGCATGAGGACTGTACTATATCCAAGGCTCTTATATCAATTATTTTAACTACAAGACATATGTATTTCTTCAAAAATTACTCATCAGATATTCTAATTTCTATTCTGCCACCTTTTTAAAAATTTGCTTAAATTTCCTGCTTTATAATTGGGGCATAAAACTTGATTTCATGCAGCTCAAAATCAGCTTTCAAAAAAGATCTCACAAATCAAGTCTAATTAACTGAATTCTCAAGTTTTCTGTCCTTATCAGCATATACCCACATTCCAGAATGATACATGCCATTGTTTCATGTGTTCGCTCTTCCAACTCTTTTTGATTAGAGTCCTGCAAATGTTACGTATAAACGTCTACAAATGGACATGTACAAATAACCATATTAAAGTGACCTATGCATTTGTGAAAATCTGACATATCTCACCAAATTGAGTGTGAGAAAAAGACACAGGAATTGTAGAAAATGCTGGTCTTCAGCAGAACAGTATAATTCACTTTTCTATAAATAGTCTTTTTGCTTTTTTTAGGAAGCCTAGAAGATGAAATTAAATTAAAAGGGGTTCAAAGGCAAGGACATAAAGCATTGATTGACCACAAATTGTCCCCTCTGACCTCAGTGGATCATTTTGGATGTGTTATACTAAGTTGTCTGTGGAAATCAAGCCATGCTGTGAGCAAAGACAACTGCCAAGTATCCTCTAATTTTCAGTACAATACACTTTCTCTACTAGTCTCCTCCAAATTTAACCACTATACCTTGTGCATTAACTCTGACTTTTACAAAAGCTAATAACATGAATATATCTACTTTCTATATGTACAGTCTATTTTCTGTGTGGACAGATATTGCAAATAACGTCTGTTGTCTCTATTATCGGTTGTTGCAATTTCTTGTTTGCAAGTGTGATTTTTCACTCTATCGTCTCTTCCACAGGATTAGAAAAAATCTAAAAAGAAATATTTGACTTACAACTAACTGGGAACTCAAAGACATACAACAACTGTTTTAGACTGGGATTACTGTGCTCCTCTGTTATACACATACTATTAAAAAGCAGCAAAATTTATAGAAATCCTTTTTACTGAAAAAAAACCCGAACAAAACAGTTAATAATATTTTTACAAACCCTTGTTGCAGATTTACCAGGATTTTTAAAGAGGACATATTTTCTTTCACACTGGTGATGAGCAAATAGTAGCTGGGGCTTTGAAAATATACCAAGTATCTCCACTGGCAGAGCAACAAATTCAAAACAAGTCCCAACAAAACTAAACCAAAAACAAAATTGAGGGAAGAACATTCTTAAAAAGTGTCTGGAACCTCAGGCACTTCACCTGCTACTTCTGACCTAGCTCCATTAAGGCCTGAGGACCAGAGGTGCCTGAAAAAGGCCACAAGGATACCTTTTGTAGGTATCTCAAGCATGTGACTAGGACAGAAATAAAACGGATACAGAGAAAATACTGGATGAACTATCACCACAAGCAGGGGCATGCAGTTTCTCTGCTATTATTAGGGTCTAAGGTCCAAGTTTACAAGAGCTCTGTCAGTGCTTCTGCAAAAATTCCCCTAATCTCATTGGTAGTATGTATACTTTTAAATACCCTCAGAAAAGACCAAAATAACACTTAGAGAAATTTTTTTTTGGCAGCTAGCCTAGTATTCAACACTGTGTTTTGAAAAACCTTGAAACACCAAAGCAGAATAGCAAACACACAAGAATCAATAGAAAGCTCTTGAGGAAAGTCTCTTTCTTCCCCTCCCCCTTTATCTCCACTCCCTTCTAGACTTTTGAATTTGTTTTGCCTCAGTTTTTGGATTTTGTTGTTGTTTGTTCTCTTTGCATGTTTTATTTAATAGGATTAGTGTGGTTGGGGGCATGAGTGGCACTAGGAAGAACAAAGCCATTTTAGATGGACACTATGAAAAAGGAAGTGGCTTTTGCAGAAGACTGTAAAGAAAAGTTAGATGATCATTAGTTTTTAAATGATGACAGGGGCTTGTGCTTAGTGGCTTTGTAAAAAAAGCCAAAAACCATAAAACTCAAGCTTAGAATTGAATATGAAGTATGCAAGGGATTTAATGAGAAAAATAGACTCAAAGCTAGCAACTAATAAGAATTATCAATGTCCTTTCTGCGTAAGTGTACTAGATAAGCACAACACAAGTTGACCCATTGGTGCCGATTCAGAATGCAGTCCAAGTAGACCTTGTAAGTCTACTCAAACTGCATTCAAACACCCTGCCAGAGCTTTTGTTCCACCAGAACTTTTTGTTGGTTTGTGGTATGATCTTGACCCAGTGATTACTGTCTGTAGTCACCGTCTGGCCCCAATCCCTGTTGCAATTTAAGCTGTTTCTGCTGAACCAGTTTCAAAGGGCTATGAGTAAGGAGATGCACGAAACTGCTATCCCTTCTGATCTCCTGAACTCTCTTAAGGGAATATCACATCTTCTCAGGTAATTGAATACAGGAATGCATCTGAGTAATCTCAGATGGAAGGCAACAAGAATCCTTTCATCTGCTTGTCTATGTACTAAATCTTTTTGCTTTTTTCCTCTCTTTTTATTTAAGGTGTTAACTAGTATTTGTTTATAATTAGCTATGAATGTGCTTTCCAGTAACTTTCAAGTGGAGCCAGTTGTTTTTAACTTTTTTTTCAACAGATACAAAGCCTTTCCAATGACTCATTAGAGCTGTGTTGCTATAATTGTGAGAAGTTCTATCTATGCTGAAAGATTCAAGGACATTTGGATGGCTTGTTATCGGGTACATTCATGCTAAGAAAGCTTTACAAGAGAATAGATCAGGATTTCTTCTGGGAACCCTAGCAAGAGTCTTACATCCTTCTGTACTTCCCATGACAAATTCATAAAAGGTTGTTAGCATGAAGAATACCTGTTCCCCCTCCCCCATTTTCTAAGTTTTTTATGCATACAGGTAAGAGAACACGTAAACAGAACATTTAAATTTAAAAATTGAGACCCCAGTTTCTTCAAGATGACTTGCGACAGGGCATCCAATATGCAGAACATTTTCCTAATTATGTTGTTCCTTTTTTTCAAAACCTATAGTCAGTTAAACACATAAACATTTATATTGATTCAAACCAATCATACTTCCTTATGACTAGACTCACACAACAGGAACGCAAATTATGTGCTAGCTCCATAGATTATGAGCAAGATTTATGGAAGCACAGCTTAAAACGTCAGTGAATATGCAAGGACAGAAACTTGAACTTCCTTAAAAGTTAAAAAAATTTAAACTTAAGAAGACTCTATAAAAGGAGATTTACTTTTCAGATTAATATTAATCTGAAAAAAAACTCATCTCAAGTTCTATCTGAGACATGTCTCAAGATGCAAACTTCCTCCACATTTTGCTGTTTGTGTTCTCTTTTAATCCATCAGGCAGCAGTTTGGTAACAAGACAGTTATTTTTGCCTCAGTATTCATCAGCAAGTGGTCCATCCATACTGCCAAAGCTGCAGAAGGCAAAGGCAACGACTGAGAGAATGAAGATGACTGGGTTTGAGACTAACTGAGGAACTTGAAGGTACTCAAATTCATGGGACCTGATGAGATTCATTCATGTCAGAGAAAGCGGCTAAGCCACCATCCATCATATTTGAGAAATTGTGTCACATTCACAGAAGTAAAATGTCTTGTATTTCGTGTGCAGCTTTGAGCTCATCACTTGATGTTCCCTGCTACCGATCTTAAATCCTATACTGCTGAAAGGTCTCAGTCAGGCCAGGACTAGGCAGGAAGCAGATGTGAAGTTAGACAGCATACATATGACTAAATATATGTTTTTGGGTACAGTAAAGATACAGCAAGAGAATTTAGGCCTGATTTAAAAGGAAGTCTGTTCATCTGTAAGCCTGGACTCCACAGCGCTGAAGAACACTTGCCATTGTGATTAGGGCTTATGAAGGACCTAAGTGCTCTTAAGTTTTAATGTCCTCTTATTTTTCATTCTCCATCCCAAGAACTATGTCATAAAAGAAATCTTATTTGATTACATTTTTACTAGAGAAGAGATTTAAAGTGTGAATTATTTTCTGCCCTCCCCAACTGTCCACAAGGTTTTTGGCAATTTTTTCAGGAGGCATTTTTTTTCAGAGTGTTTTGAGTTGGATAACTTGTATCATGCTATTGTGATACTCATACATTGATCTGTTCTCACGTGATGATAAAATATGTTTTTTAACTCTACCACACCTGTGCTGTCTGAAACCACTGTGATGCCTACAAAAATGATTAGATGAGATCCTGTGCCAAAGGCACAAAACAGCTGACAGCCCCAGTCTAAAAGTTCGGTCTTTCATGGACTTTGAAGCAAGGTGAGCATAATTCAGTGAAGCCTGTCTAGTGTTGCAAATGCAACACAATCTGAATTAGGATTATTATGCAAAAATGCACACCAATGGAGGTGCTGACATCTGAAGTAGGGACAAGTTTATATCACGCTGACGTTAAACTATTTATCAGCATTAAGATGTCAGTGTGAGATTAAAAAAATAGTTTCAGGACTCAAAGAACAAGTTTTATAAGCTCCTTCAATAATTCAACAAAAAGAATACTAACAGAAAAATGTAAACATTCATTAAATTAAATTGCTTAAGTTGAATTCCTGCATCTTTTGTTCTAGTGAGTTTATGTTGCTTGCCCTTCATATTCCTCCAACATTTTCTTCTCAAAGGAAAAAAAATATTTTTTAGATCTTAGCAATGAGTATATTTTGGCAATCATAATAATATTTAAAGTCAGTGTCTCCACATAAATTACTAATATCCAACCTCTTAATGTTCTATGCAATTTTTCCAAATAAAAACAAAAAACATTTATCCACATATCTTCCTAATCATGTTTCAGTCATATTTTCCTCAAATTATTTTTAGAAAAATTATGAAATACTGCTACATTCTCCCTTATATTAATCAAATTATAAAAGCAATATTTAAAGAAAATGGAATCTGCAAAATCAATCATTCTTGGTTAGAAAATCCCAGAATTAAGATTACCCTAGCAGCACTCATTTTGCAATCATCTACAGTACTTCTCGAGCCAGGAACTTAATCCAGACATCCAAGATTCAGTCTGTTGCTTTAGTCTCATTCACAATCCATCATTTGATGATGCACAGCCTTTTGCTGCTTGACCTAAAAGAACAAGTCATGACCAACTATCTGGTTGCAGCTACAGTGATAAATAGAACTCACTGTGATTTATACATTCATTTACTAACAGTTTGGAAACTGGTTCCTGAATGCTCTTCCAGGCAAAAGAAGGAGATGGTTACAGGCAGTTCAACCAACAGGACAATTTTAGCATCTTTATTCTGTAAGATCGTGAGGATATGACTAGAATTTAGGTCGGGAGAAGGGTCTATATTCTTGTGTCCAGCAGAACAAACCTGGTGCTGGTATTCACTTACAATAGCAAAATGGCAGAATTTTTCAAAATAAGACTAGAAAGAACCAAAGATTGAATGCTTACCCTGTGGTCTCAAACTTCAAATTACACTGGAATAATTCTCATTACTTTTAGATGAACTAGCCAAAAATCAGAAATTTTTGGTTTTACTTCTGCAAACAATGCTTGTATTTCTCCCATGGCATAATATTTTTTCTTAAGTCTAAAACTAATCATATTTGCGTGGCTTCTGAATACGATGTCAGACGATTTGCTCAGATTTGAAGCCCACAACATTTTCACAATTTATAGAATCTCAGTGGAAAAGCTGTGATTTCAACATACTGAATCTTCCCACTTCCCAAACAAGACTTCCTATTCTGAGGGAGTGATGATTGCTGCCTCCTGCCATAAGTTTCCTGCTTTATTAAGCTGACAAGAATGTACAGCCTAGATGGCATCCCAACAGCAAACACCCAGAGACTGCTTTTCACTGCAAAGTTAACCACAGTTAAAACTTGGGGACTACAAATCATTTGTGGTTCCTGCACATACAATTCTTTCAGCATGAGCTGGCCAACCTATCCAGTGGGGAAAAGGTTAAAAGATTACTAATTGCTAATGAAATTCCTCTACAAACTGCATGATAATTAGCACCCTCAGCATTTCCCTACTGTCTCATGTTAGACTCATTTCCATCAGGAAAAGAAGTGATTTCTGACGCTGTCTAAACTGGTGGATGTGATCTCTCATGTATTTGTATCCCTATCTATCCACAACTACATATGGAACTATGGAGATAAGGTTCCCAAATTTCAGCTTTGCTTTCAATTTCTCTTATTCAAACTGTGACAACTTGTGGGGAATAACTCGAAGACAGAAAATGTGACTATATATGCTATATTGGCGACATGCAAATTTTAAATCCCTACTGTTTGGTATGAATAAATTTTCATTGGAAAAGGACAATTGTTTTACTAAATTTCACAGTTATATACTAATCACATATTGGAAATGCTTAGAGAAATGGTTATAAAAAACTAAACAATAAACAATATAATTTTGAAAAGTTTACTCTTTTCTGAAAACTTTTCTTCTATCTCCTTTATTGAAGTAGATTTTCTATTTTTTTTTTTTTTTTTTTTTTTTTCTTCCATTTTTAAACCCTACGGCTATGGAGAAGTTCAGAAAAAAAAATTAACATTTATAAGAACAAGAGAATCACATGACACATTTGGTGATTTGATGTGATTGCAGTATGTGGACTCAAAAAGAGGACATGAAAAGAAAACAAGGAGGAAAAAACATGCAAGAAAACAAAAGAACCTGGAAGAACAGAGAGGATTTTGTTGGAGGTTTTGAAGACACACAGACCCTCAAAAACCCAATGCATAGGAAAAATCATGCTTGCCGATATCCACTAAGCCAATGTAAAAAGGAGAGTACAGGTAATTTAATCTCGTTAAGTATAATGATCATTTTAAGAATGACATGAAGTCCCTCAAGAAAGGACTGGTATCCTCTCGCTAATTTGCATACTTTAATGCACATGCTGATTGTTTAGGCTACTGACTTGGATAGCAAGGCGAATACTGAACAGCCTTCATCACACATACCACTAACACTTTCATCTAAAAACTTCCTGATTCTGAACACATTCTTGCCTCTTTCCCTTCTTTAGCTTTCAAATGAAATAATCTACAAGCAAGCTAGTGATATACAACCTTTTTTGTCTCTGACGAATCTAATAAAAGTGTTAACATTAAAAAAGATTTTTTTTATTAGTACCTCATTAGTAACAATCAGCTAGACGAGTTGCAGTAACATAACTCAAAGTTATCTGTGTGTGACAGTAACTATTCTTATAAAGCAGAGCCTTTCTAACCCCTTGCCAAGGATATTTAATTTGGTGTGCAAGTTTTCTTGCCTATGGGAAAACCATTTTCCAGTTTAGCTGCTAGCAACCAGTATAAGTGAATATGCTGTAAGCAACTAGCTACTTTGAACTTTTGGGTCCCATTATGCACACAAGTTATCTGCTCTAAAAAGGCATCATATAAACATGCCAAATTATTCAACCTTATGAAAAATGCTTTTCATCTGAATTATAAGTTAAAACTTTTTCTGACTTTAGAGAAACTGGAACTTGAAAAGATAAAAACGTAAAGCTTGATTTTTCTTTGCCCAGAGCATATGTTATATAAACAAAAATCCCCAAAAGGTGCCAAGAATTGTCCCTCTGTTTTTCTAAATGATCATGTGTGCAGTCTAGCTGAAAAGACTCATCGATTATGTCTACATAAACAACAAAAGCCCTTAGAAAAAATATCTAGATCAAAAGCCTGTCAAACACTGAACAGGAAAGAGAAATCCTGCTTTAAACATGGCCTCTTTCAAGTCGGAATTCAATCCCATGAAGTAAAAACAAAGGATTTCATAATGAAAGGTATTTAAATTACTTTATTTTTGGAACTTAACCAGGGATTCTTTTTTGCTGTATGTTAACCTTTGTCTTTCTTACATTGGGACAGAATTCTGCATAATAGGCCCTACAGTTTTAAAAAAATTTAGAAATTGTTTAGTCACACTTCACTGTGTTCACAAGACACATTTCCAATTATTTTCATCAAAATGAGACAGTGATATTTTTACTGACGTTATGACATTATGGGTTTCTCCTCTTGTCAACCACCCAACAATATACACTTCTAACATGGGAACACAGCAGAGTTCTTAATGGATGTGAGGGATATATATTTTTTCTTTTCTTTTTCCTCACTCTCCTAAAGTACAGACATGTAATAACGAAGGAAATTGCATATCCTTGCAAAAACAGATCACTATACAGCTTATATAAAATTATATTCTGGAAAGCATAGTCAGAAATCATAAAACAAGCTAAAGTATAAAATACTTAGTTTTAGATACTTCTAAAACTATGGTTTCTAAAAGAAAAAACTCAAATTTAACAGATAGCTGTCTGCTGAAATACAATCATATAATCATGGAATGGTTTGGGTTCGAAGAGACCTTAAAGATTGTCTAGCTCCAACCCCCGTTTCATAGTCAGGGACACCTTTCACTAGAGAAGGTTGCTCAAAGCTCCATCCAACCTGGCCCTGAACACTTCCAGGGATAATCCCCATGTTTGATTTCCTACTCTGTCAATAAAGTTAAAATGACATGATTTACAACATGCCAATAGTGATATCTTTCAGAAAAACTTGTGATTTGAATGTTATCTACCTATACATAAAAACTGTAATATAAACCTAATGCAAAGCACTTGCTACATGTTCAATCATACCACTACTGTCATATTTATATGCCATATATACAACCAGAATCCAGTTTTAATTTGGTTCATACCTACTAGTGCTGGAGACAACATCCTGTTTGCCAGGTTTGGCTAGTAGACATTTATCTTAGAAAACATCCGTTCATATTTGATGATTCAAAATATTGGGTGTGCTCAATTTATTCCCTGTAATTGACAGTCCTATAGCATGGATCAGTACATACTAGAGTACATATGCAGCCTGGTCTAGTCCCCTCTAACCCAAATCATTCTATGATTCTATAGGTACTCCACTTATAATGTTTGGACAGGTAGTCATCTTGGATACTCTAACCAGGAAGAGACACATGCAAATCTGACCGGCCTCTCAAATACAAAGCCCATTCAGTTAATAATGATTTCTATAAATGGTAGCTCTTTAACACATCTCTAGGCTAATGAATTAATGAATCAGCACAAGAAACAGAATTCTCACATAATTTGCCTGTTCAGGAGATAACATGTCTGCCTTCGATTATAAGAGGCAATATCAAAGCAGAAGGAGCAGCAAAATGTTAAAGTTACGCCAGTGTACTCATCAGGGATTTTAACCCTGCTGCATTGAATTCTGACTTGCATTAAAAAGCGAATTCGTCAATGTAGAGTAGTATTTCAAGAGATGCTCTGATATAACATTTGTCAAAACCTAAAATTATCCACATTTCCTATAATCTTGTCAAAGAAACATCTAGTAAAGCATAGTCTATTCATTTTTAAAGTGTTTTCCTACTAATACTCAGGATGCCAGTTGATCCTGGATATTTCTAATATATTATCTCTTGCAGTGTTAACCATTAACCATATCCAAGTATTTCATATGGATTTGCAGTGTATCTGGAAAACTTTTAACTACTTTTGTTATGCTTATTCCATGTTTTTGGCGCATACAAAAGAATTATCTCATTGGAATGTAGTTAATGAAAAAGATCCAGCTTCAATAATTTTTCAAGGAACAAAGGCTGTAAATTTGTTTTCTACTGGAATGTTGAACTTAGAAGATCACACACTCAAGCCAACAGCATTTGTCTTTGCTGTCATGCAAAAGAGAGTGAGTCACCTACAGTACAAGAGAATCATTTTGCAAATCTGTTAGAACTGTGTGGCATCTGATTAACCTAATCCATGTCTTTCTATGATGCCAAAATAAACAGTCCCTTTCCCACAATGTATAAACATTGTTCCCATAACTTTCCTTTGAAAAGTCATGGAAAGGTTAAGTGACGTTTCATTATTTACCTTGACTAATGAATTGCTCCATGTTGTCTTTGAAGGGCTGTAGGTGCTCTTCTAGTGATAGCTGATAAACTTTTGCTGCTTCTGTCTCACATGCTGAAATTGAAGTAACAGATTAGTTTAGGATGACACATCATAGCATGGATCTGTATACTGTAATAAAAGACACTTTAATTAATATCCAGTGAAACTGCTGGAATATGTGCCTCAAACACACTACAAGTACAAACACTATGATAATTAGGAACAGTTATATTCCCAGTAAAATATTTTTATAGGCAGATAATTTGTGTCCAGTGTGTGAGTTTAAATGAATGGTAGCAAAAATTAACAAAAGTATTCAATTATTTTGAGGGAGAAAGACAAATTGAAGGGGCAGAACTGTGTGGGAACAAAAGTACAAACTCAGATTCCATGCTGTGTTAATATACCTGGCCCCAGGTAATAATGCCTGAATCAAAATAAATTTCAGATGCAAAACCTGTACCGACAGTAGCAATTACCTTAATTTAGTAAGTTAAGACAGATGAGAGCTTGATACTTGATAAAATTATGGATTTATTGTAGACTTTTGCCTTGTTTAAAAGTAATAGTGCAAAAGGATTAAAGTGAAAGATTGTAAGAGTACAGTAGTCATGGCTTGAACTCTATGAGAGAACCTGAAGAACAGCTTGCTTCTTATTGCGCTAGAAACCAAGATAGAGAACCTGGGGCCTAAAGCAGCCCTGACACAAAGATTATTTGTGGGTAAGGTGGTACTATCATACTTCCACCAACTATCCAAGCTAATTTAATTTGGGTCAAGAGAAGACCTGAGACTATTTCAGGAGAATGTTAAACTCCAGTTTCCACTATAAGGAAAATCTCTTTAGGCTGTGATAAGTTCCTGCCATTCAACAGAAATGAATCCTGCTTGACTCTGCCTCAAAATTTCCAGTTGAAGTGCACACATTCCAAAACATACATTTCCTTGCTTATCCTCCAGGGTTTCTTTAGGGAAAAAGAATTATTAGTATGTTTTTAAAGACAGAAAACTTGTTAAACATTTAAAAATTATTTTGAGGTAGTAGAAATCGCTATTCTAATATTTATACAGAAAAGCAGACTGACTTAAATAACTGGTAACTCCACACAAGTGGAGTAAAACCAGGGTGATAATAAAATTAAATATTAATTATTATTTTTTTAAGCTTAGAGCGAAATTGAAATAATAACAGCAGACTTTTAGGGGAAAGATAAACATGAATGTGTCTACTTAGACAGATAACCTGCTTATGCAGCAATATTAAAAATTTTAAAGAATCCTACCCCCCACCAAAAACAGTCATATAATATATAATTACATAATAAAGCCTGTAATTTTTAAACAAATGTTAGTCAACACATGTGAAATAGGGGAGGGGATCCAAATGTCCATAAATTTTCTTACAACATATGACAGAAGAAGAAACAGAGAACCTACTTACTATTCTGCAAATGGGGATGTTCTGATCGTAATATACAGGATTTGTATTACTCTTTTCTCTTATGCAGAAATAAGTGTCAGAGCTGAAAGAGGTGATAGACCTACCATAACATTTAATATCACCAAAATTCCATACGTGTTTCCAGAATATGGATTAAATATTTTTCAGAGCAGTACAGCATTATACTCTCTTGAATGTTTGCAGCTTTTATGAACTTTCAGCCAATTTGAGAGAAGTATATATCTCATGAGGACTCATACCCAACAAAAATCTTAGCCTATACCCGTGTCAACAGCTTGAAGCAGTCCCATTTCAAAATATTTAAGGAAATGTGTGATATTCTATGTTTTATTTTCATCTTGTTATAGGAAAAAAAACCCATGTAATGTTGATTGTCAAAATGAAATGTCTCTTCTTTAACCATTTAGATACTGGAAGCTCTCCCATGGTTGATTTGTTTGTGCACATGTGTGGTGTGAGAAAGGGTGTGCATTTAATGATAGCTTTGTTTCTCCAGTTTTTGGTGGAGTTATTTTTGTTCTTTTCTGCCCACACCCCTCCCTCTGTGAAAAGAGTAAAATCAATGATGTTCAGAAGAATAACAGTTCAGGTCCATTTTTTACCCTATTCCTGAATTGCAAACACTGTGTAAATAATTTAAAATCAAAAAGAAAACACAGGGGAAAAAAATCCCCTTCTCTTGCTTTAGAGAGAGTAAAATATTGTACGTAGCAGTCAGACTTTAAAAGTTAACAAATCCAGTCATTATTACCATATTAATGATTATTATGATACTTAAAACAAACTAGTTCATCAGATGCTTTCTTCATTAAAGAGTTAAGAGGCCTGTAAGCTCTTCCTAAGTTTCTCAATTCTCCAGATCACCAAGACTGGAATTGTAGTCTCCCTGCACAACATTTTGGATATAGCACTCATTTATTACTTCCTGTAATTTGTCACTAGAATAAAAACCCCCACTATTTGCATGAGCTATTGCTATTCCTCATTGTAACTGAATAACTTAAAGTGCTGATCAAATGAAAGTAGTACAAAATATCAGTTAGTTCCCAGTATTTCTGCCCAAATGAAGAAATAAGATACTGAGTAAATGCTTGTGTCAGAAGGGTATTTAATAACTTCTAAGCAACATGGAGAAAAAAACATAGGGTGGAAAAAAGTATGTGAGAATACAAACAGCCTTCTAAATTTGATTTTTTTTAACCTCAGCTTCATATCCAAACACATTTATCTCCATGAAACAGCTCAGCTAAACATCCCAGATATCAAAGGAATAGATTGGCAAAGGGGATCTGCTGTGACGACTTTGTAAAAGTTTTGTCTAAAACAAAAGCTTGCCTGATTTTTCTTAACAGACTCCAACTTGGTCTTATCTCCCCTATTCTCACAGGTTTAGTTATTCTCTCATTTTAGGAGATGTGCATACAATTGAAAAACTTAGACAAAGTTAGCATATTTCTAAATTCCATTTACTTCAAGCGGATTTTAAATTTTCTTATAGTGAAAGAACTGAAAGGTGTTCAAGGCACCACAAATGAGACTCATACGGGCAGTCACAAAAGCCAAGCACTAGGCAGAAACTTATCTCACAAGACTGAATTGCCCAAACAGGAATAAAGATAAAAACTTTGTGTTGCTTTGAAGCAAGGTGAAGGTTTCACTATCCTTTAGCCTCAAATCATGCACTTCAGACTTTCCAAAGATCTCAAATCCTAAGGAGAAGTTGGCAAGTTCAGAGACACCTTTTCTCCAACCCTCTAAAACAATTTTAACATAAAAGCAATATATAAGCAATGGAAAGGACCAATAACACATCTAATTTCATCTCCTCTCAAGATCACACACTGCAGAGAACTCTACGTCATTTTTCACAGATGCAATCAAAATAGATTCTTGTGGGCAATTCAAACTAGTAGCTTTTTGCCCATACATACACAGGTCACTCAAATGCTCCTGATCTGGAAATTGATGTGAAAATCTGTGCTCAAAACCAGTTGAGATATTTAAGCAAATTGCAATTCCAGCTGTATCCAGTATCTCAAGAATTCATTTCATTTTCTATTTCTGTGTTAAAATACAAGTTTTCAAGCTATTGTGTTAGCTTGCTCATCCTATTTTTTTCTTTTACTTTTATTTCAGGTCAACTTAATAAAAACATATAAAGTTTCACAACAGCCAATATAATTTAAGAGACATCTATATGGTAAAGTGACAAAAAATTCTGTGCTTTGCACTAACATTTTCGGTTAGTGATTCTAGTAAGCGATGTAAAATTCACTCAGTCTCATTATCAGAAATAGTTGCTTTACCTTTTTTTAAAAGGGAAATAACAAGTTTTCAGCATTCAGACTATCTTTTTTAGTGCACATTTCCCAACTGGTTCTGTTGGATGCTAAATTTTAGCCCTTGGAAGCACAAATCTCTTCTAAACACAAAAGATGTCTTTTTGAACAAAATGGGTGAGCAGATGACCAGCTGCTCCTCAGGCATACTGCATTTTTTTTGGCCAGGATAATGGGCAGCAGGATTTTTCTTTTCAAACCCCCAAAATATAAAAACTAAATGTAAAATAAAAACAAACAAACAAACACCTCAAATCCAACAATAAAAAAATAACAAAGAAAGCAAGCAGCCTTATGAATTATCTTGGATAAGTAATTAACAGCTTCATTAGGCTGTTTTTATTAACTAATTCAGAAACCACACACTCATCTAAAGAAGTCTGCTAGAAGTCAGGTGGATTTTCAAGATAGTTTAAGATATTTGAGAGCACACCTTTAACTGAGACTTGATAGACTTTGTTTTTAAGCCCTTATGGAAGCTTTGAAATGATGTCCTTAATTTTCTGAGGTTCTGAGTACTCAGACTTCCACAGGAGATGTGCCTGTGTCCTACTTGTCTGAAAACTATGTAACAACATAATCACTGTTTTCTCAACTTCCTCAGAGCTTTCTGGGTTCTTTACAAATGCAACCTGTGACTTTAAGAGAAAGTTTAGACTTTATCTAAAGGAAACAATGCTGGCCTCATCAAAAGACAAACTCTAATGAACCCAGCCACAAATACAAAAAGAGCTCTTAATTTTCTTTTATTTATTTTTTTTGGAATTGTAATGACTTACACTAAGAACTGCTGAGTCTTCAAGGGCTTCCATAGACAGCTCCTTGTTTGGAGTTTTAAGGACAGTAAAATATGACTCACAGATTGACTGAAAGCCTGGCTTTAGTTTACATCTGGTTTAGGTTTAGGAGTCTGCATGCGGCATAGCTGCAGCAATTAACCCTTTCTGTGATAAATGAACAAACAGCTAGAATTTGGGGATGTACAGCTGTTAATGAGTAGGCAAAAGTAAAGATTTAATATGGTTAACACAATACCTGTTTCTGTAAAGGTAGGTTCTGTAAAAGTTTCTGTAAATGGTACAGATAACTGGAAGACTGACCCAAATCACTACTGTTACTTTATTATTTTGGTATTAATTACCTTGGGTGATTTGGCATTTTATAATAAAAGTCTGAAGGCATCTTTTCATCACAATATAGATCTACGGATCATAAAAAATATAAAAATCTATTTCTTAATAGTAAAATGTATTTATATCAAAACTATTGACAGAACTACTAAACCACAAACGTTTCAAATTGTCTTTGAACAGAATGTTTTTGATGATGCAATGAATTTAAACTCCAAAGAACACATTTTTTTCTCCACTTCAATTCTCTCTACTCCATCTCTGTCTTCTCTTGAAATTTGAAATGTCAGTGTACAAGCACATTAAAAAAACCTTAATTTTTTGGAAAACTCTTAAGATGCACTTTATTTCATCAAACTTTAGCTTTTTAAAAGATAGATCACCAGATTAGACTCAAGGCCTTTCCTTAGCTGGAAAACCAATCAATCTTTAGATTGTCCCCCTCCTCCTCAGTCAAATTTAGAAGAGCAATCCCTTCCTTTTCTTCCATCTGAAGTGGGGCCCTAAGGCTGCTCAAGTTTGTTAATAGAAGTTGCAATTAATACCACTCCTGCTTCTGATCAAGACATGGCATTGAAATGTTGCCAGTCTTAGATCCATAATCAGAACTGTGATGGAAACAGTAGGGAATAGGAAAAGATACAAGGATACATCTGTGTGTGAGAGAGAGGGGGGAAAACAGAATGGTACATTTTTTTAAATTTTTAGTCTGAAAGCATTATTACTTATGAAAGAACTAATAGTGGATGCAATCTTATTTTGCAAAGTAATCCCTGCACCCCAGACACAGTTTGTCCATGAAGAGGAAAATTCCACTTCAACTACAGCTTGACTGAACTCTCAGGTATGGGAACTTTTTTTATTAAGGGTAACCTTTACTGAGGCAAGAGGAATGATTAGCAAGCTTAGTACTGTCTGAACTCTCTCAGTCCCACATTGACACCAGCCCAAATATAACTTTTAAAGTCTTTCTATCACACATTATGGTACTTCCAATGCTCTTATTCACGCAGCAGATGTTAAACACAAGAGCACATAACAGCTCTACAACAAGCAGGTCCAAGCTGAATAGGTAACTTTAGGTGACTGTAAGATGCACTGAAATAACAGAGAACGTGTATTTTTCCAAGATGCTCCGGGGCTTTTCTTGGAACATACTTTTAAAATACAAAGTGTTCTGCAAATGCTTAACACTTTATAAACATTCTCAGTCCCATTTATTCCAAATCAGGGAGATGTACTGGGCCACACAGCCTAGCTTCTTTTGGATGGAGACTTTTCAATGAGTCGTAAACACTCTGAATAGGAAAAGAAAGCATCACTACAAAAATAATGTTTAATTATCGCAATTATTTCTTGTAGCCAGTGTCCAGTCAAATATATTAAATATGACACATAAACAAGTACCGACTTCAACTCCATTTCATAGCAATCTGCATTATATTGTACTATTAATCTCTTCTACTAGTCAGATTTATTTTCTGCCTGACATTGTTTCTAATTCCCTTTTAGCTGAGCTTCAGTGAAAGTTTTGCAATAAGTGACAAGTGATGAATTAGTTTCTGATTAGCAAGAATAAACTTAACGTTGTAAGGCTAGAATGCTAATCTGTAGCCAAAGAATAGCTTCTAAACATTTTTAACTTGCCATAATTCTATAACTCTCAATGCCATTTTAGTGTTCTAGTTCCTTCCTAAACTAAACACATCTTGAAGAATTTCCTGGGCAACAAATCCAACATTTTCCTAAACCACCATTTTCCCTTAAGAGAGTGTCAGAGCAAAGAGGGTTACAATCTTGATTGGTTTAATACATGTTTTCCACATCCTTCTGCTCTACCTGGAGCACTCTGAAGTGTCTAGAAAAACATACTGATACTAATAGTTATACAACAGAGGTCCTAATCAGTAAGAGTCACACACTGCTCCTGTGACCCTGGATGCCCAATTTTCTTTACATGGTGAGTTGATTTAAGTCATGTGGCAAGTGCTAAAATTTCTTCTGTGGAATGACATAGGAACAGAAGCCATTGCTTGGCATGACTGCATCAAGGAACGTTGCTGACAGCCAGGAGAGATCAAAAGCAGATCAAGTTGCTTAACAAACTATATGTCACTGAAGTCAAAAAGGCTAAAGTGGGAATCCTGGAGAGCTGTGAAATCTAGGAGCAACAGATGGAGCCAAACTCACTTGATTTGTTAGTAAGAGGATCTACCTGTTCTTTGGTCTTCTATCTTAAAAAAAAAAAAAAAAATCTGGTATATAAATTTTATCCTTGGGATCTGTATTGTTTAAAAAACCAAAGTTCTGTCTTATTAATCTTGGAACAGGCACATGGCATGATTCTAAAATTCTTTGCACTTTTAATCTCAAATACTAGACAAAATTTTCTTTTCTAAAATTTTACAAACTGCCAAGACATAGAGTTCATAAACACTTAAAAAAGGACAACACCCTCAATAGTCAAAGAAGAATGGAAGAAAGCATTGAAGTTTGAACATCACAAGTCCTTTTTCTTTTTAAGCAGTCAGCATAATAACTCTAATACAAACGTAAGCCCAAACTCAAAACTGTGAAAGAGCATGTCAACAAAATGATTTTACAGAATCACGAAGACTATTTATAGCTGCATGTCTGTGTATACTACTGACATCTTTAGAAGGAAAAACATAGCAGTAGTAAAAGGAACGGTTATTGTTACAGCTATGAAACTTTTTTTTTAATAATGACTGTCCTCCACATTGGGGGTATTCTTTTGGGTTTTTTTAAATTTTATGAAAGGATCTTTCTGGAATGAAGTTTACCTTCGAATAATGATCATGGAAAGTTTTCTAAGTCATAAATAAAATATCTGCAGAAGACTTTTTCCTGAGTGAACCAGTACCTCCTTCCCCCATTGAAATAAGCATGATCTCACTGTATGGTCTTCAGGGTATTTGAAACTAACATGAACAGAATACCCTTAAACTGGTGATACTGCCTGCATCAATATTATGAGCAAGTTTCAGTTTCTCAGTGACAAAGACAAATCAAATGCCCCACCCTCACCAAATGGTGAAATCCATTCATGAAATCTGACACCTAATTACTGATGAATATAAGTATAAGGCTACAGTCCACATCTCAGTATAAAATAGTAACGTATTCTGGGCATTTATTTCTAGGACTTTAAAGTCAGTGTTTCCCAGAAATAAACCATACTCATTTACTCTGACTTCAAAAGAATCTGTTCGTATTTAGAATTTTGCCAGAATTTTCTCAGCATCATACAACCCTCTTCCTGTTCAGTCATTGGTGAGGCACTTACTAGCTCTAGAAACTCATAAGATTCCATGTGTTCATTAGAAAATCTGGAAGTGTACTTAAAGTAAATGCAGCAAATGCAGTAAAAAAAAAACACTTTGAAGCAATTTTACTCACTCTGAGTAAAATTTTACTGAAGTAAAATTTACTTCAGTAAATTTTTTACTTAATTACTGAAGTAATTTTACTCACTAAATTTCTACTCTATTTAGAAATGGTTGTCATTAAGATAGGCTATTCTATCTCACTGAAATCATCATAACAATTAAGCTATCAGAATACCCAGAATTTTTAGCGTATTACTAAAATTTACTTCTACTGCTCTTGCAGTCATAAAATCTTTTAACACAAATTGTTTTCAATATAGATTGACAGTTTTCTCTGGAAAAGAAAGCACAAAGCGTTTTGCATCTCTGGAGACTATTAAGAAGTCATGACTGAGATTGCAGTCTGGTGTTGAAATTGTCACGTCATATTCAGGAAAGGATAAAGATGCTGATGCTGTCCCCAAAAACGTTTGTACCAGAAATGGTGTTTGTAGTTATTCTTCAGTTTCATTAACTACAGAAAAGACTGACAACAGAGTCTCGAGCCTAAGGGTTGGATTGGAAGCACAGAAAGAATTCAACTGCAATCTGAAGGCAGACTGAACCGTGTAATTTCCATTTTTACAGAACCCCTGCTTTGATCACTGCACAGTGTGGATTTATTCCACAAGAGATTTATGTCTGTGTGCAAACTTCAATCTTGAGCTAAAAATATTTAACCTTTCTTGTACAAAAAAAAACATTTTTAGTGAATTTGTGAGGAATAAAATCTGCACCCATGGATATTCATTAACATGCACCTGAATTCAAGTATCTTTCTAAAATAAGATCTAAATATCTTCTACATGTGCAAGCTTGGAGATGAGCTCTGAGATTATCTGGAAGTTGCAAGAAGTATGGAAACAAGTTTTCATGACTGAATTGAGAGATTTTTGTGCCTTAGATTGTTCAGGAGCAGTAAACAGATGATGCTACAGTTCACTCCCCAGTATAATACTAAGTGACCTTGATACAACTTTAAATACTACCTCAAAATATTTAAAATAATTTTTTAAATATACAAAGTTTGATAGGAGCAAGAAGGGGAAGGTCAGATATCATTTAGTAACCATGTTATGTTTTTGTTTTAATAGAGAACCTGCCATTCTAGGTTGTTCAGGGATTAATGGATTACCAAAGCTTTCCTAGCTCTCTAGAGGCATGGCATTTAAAAGCAGCAAGGCAACAGTAATATGCAGATCACACCTTGACTTTTATCTCCACCTCAAAGATTTAGCACAGTAACATAACAGTTTAACACAAATTTTTTGCAAAAAAGATTGAAGATCATGGATCATTTGTGCAAACTACTTTTGCTTAACAAATTTAGCGCTTAGATCCCCATGTTATTAAGAAATATATGATAAATGTTCTTCATCAAAGTCTAGCAAATATATCTTAAGCTTGTTGAATTCATTTAAAGAAAAGATTGCATAAGAGGAGGAGAAACACTTCCTTTGCATATTACTTTTCAGTAAAGTCCAGTTATTTCAAGTGTCTCTAACAATGTCATACATATTATTTTATCTGCTAGATAGTATTTGGATCTGGTCATAAACATTTTATTATTTTTTTATCATGGACATGGTCCAACTTTTGCAATGCTTTTTGTGGTCAAAGACTTGAAGTCAGTTTGCATAAAAGGAAAACTAAGTTAGTTTTTTGGTTTGATTTTGAAACAAAAGATTTAACCTAACTTGTTTGATGCTGTTTAATTTAAAAACCTCTTTCAGATTATCTACAGAAAATATGGATTATTGCATTATTTCCATAGCTATGGAAAAGCAAATTAAAGAAACAAACGAGTAATTGAGAAGTTAAAAATACACAACTATTTTTACAGTGTCATCTAATTTTTCAAAATGATACAAACAAAAATAGAGGAGATATAATGGTAACATATAATTAGCACTTAGTCTAAGTTCACTACCTCGCAAATCTTTCTTCATTTTGCGGAGATCTTTCTGAAAATCATCAAACTTCAGCTGTGAAGCCTGGAAAAGATCTTGTGGATCCGGAAGAGGAAAGATGCATTGTTCTCTTCCAGCATCCTGACAAAAACACAAATGAACAGTTACATAGTGCTCATTACTTTTTTTCTATACTAAAATATATAACTGAAAGCACAGAGAATATTTGTACACATTTCTGCATCTCACCAGCAGAGGAGCAAATTTAGTAAGTTGGGTTGCTTAACCTGAATTTAAAAGAGTAAATTTAACTTTCACTCACCTCATCAAAATTACGCAAATAATATGAGACAATGTACGATAGAAGACTTCTGCTGTTGTCCTGTATAGAAGAGGAGAGAGTTTGCTGTGTTACTGAAACTCACAGGAAAAAAAAGAGAAAAACATTTAGAAAAGATAATTCAGATAAAAGAATGATAGTGTAAAAACAACACTTTGCTGGTTTGGTCCCTTCACTTAAAAAAAAAAAAAAAGAAACACACAAAAATGCCACCCAAACCAAAATCAAACCCTATTCTGAAGTAACATTTAATCATTAAATAAAACGAAGAAAGATATAACACTCATGTAACACACTCCTGGGTTTTTAATTCTACCTGATTGCAAACCTTATGTTCTGAAATTTCCCAAGAAGGAAAAGAGAAATTGTTTCTGGGTTCAGGTATACAAGTTCTTTTGCAACACTATAACCATAACCAAAACAAAGTTACATTAAACAAAGAAAGTTATTTTTATAAATGAAATTTGGGGGGTGGGGGAGGGAGCTTTTTCATTGCTTTTCCTCTGTAATCTCTCTAATGAAACTTCAGTAGAAAACCTTCCATTTGAAGAGGATTTCTGACAGAATTTAATTTTAAGATATATTCAGAAAAGGATTTTGTAAGAACTTTCCTGACTGATTGGTAGCAAATAAACTGAAAATGTATCTTGTAATTTCAAGGTTAATAAACATAATATTTCCAGCAAATTACATAGTCAAGTCTTGAGCTACCAAACTAAATTTAGTGTGCCTACATTTTCTACTGAGCAGAAAAGTGGTGATGTATTGGATCTAGAGAAGATTTGAAGGTTCAGCTAGAGTAATCTGCTCTAAACATGTACTAAAGTGTCATTCACATCACCACTCCCTTGGTTTAACAAAGAGACCAGGCTGCAAGAATGAAGTTCCTCCACCCATTTAAAAAGGCAAATGGCTGACATGGTCTCTCAACTCAGGGTTAACAGTCTGCTCACATAACCTAACCCAGCAGCTAAAAAATGTATATTTAGTGAGGGACAACCAAGCAGGGAAACCAACTCTTCTTTTTCTAACATTTGAATATTGAAGATCTTGACAGCAACTCAACACATAGATGTAGGAACCAATTTTAAGGCTCAAGAATTGCTGCTATAATCTGTCACATTCAGACAAGATTTTTCATTATAGCCATAGAAACTTTAAGATTATTGTTTCCTTGTAAACAAAAGTAGATATTTGAATGTAACCCCAAAGTGATTAACCAAAGCCAAAAATTGCTGGTAACACACAAATTCCAGTTTAGCACTGAGCAAGAAAAAACATTACTTATCATTCTCTTTACTGAGATGACTAGACTAGACAAATCTTGAATCAAGTACTTTACTCAGGTGGCTCCATGTTCCAATATCAAATACAAACTCTGTAATCATGGTGCACATAAAGAATGAATTTTGGATTATCCCAAATGCTCTGGATGCCTAGTCAACCATTTCTAGGAGTGACATTTTTTCCCTCACAAATATTTTGAATCAGCATGGAACTCTTTCCACTTCTGTAATAAACTTTTAACAGTAAGATCACAGTATTGGTTCTAATTACAAGAAAAGTTGGAACTATGAAGTGTACTGAAAGTCAAACGTACAGCAGACTAGGAACTAAAACATAATTTTAGGTATTTTTGTTCATACAGTAGTGAAAAGAGATGGTTCATTTTCATAATTCTACAGAAATACATCCAACTCTAGAAGTGCGATCAGATAAACAGAGAAACAAAATAATTCCCTTCCACATGCCTTCATAAGCTTCACATTTACTCAGAAACAAAGTAATTTTCTGAGAATTTAACCTTCTCAGGCCTTCAGGAAGTCTCAAATCAACTTACACTGCTTTTGACATCTTTCAGTTTTGGCAGGATGTCTAGTCCAAACCCATCAGCCTGCCCTCGTGTCCTGTTTCCACCATTCATGTAATTTCCAAAGGCAAGAACCAAACCCAGAACCCGCATAACTCCTGACTCATTCTTCAATGTCTGAAATACAGAGAAAAAAAAAATTCTCTTCTAAGTCCCATTAAAATTTATGGTTAATGAGCAGGGTTGTTGATGTTGTGTTACCTTCTACTGCAACACATAGTAGAACAATATTAATATGTAATTTTTTATGAATGGAGAATGTTATCTCCAAAATGGATACTTAGAAAAAAAAAATAGAAAATCTGTACAGTATTATCAGACATGACCTGTTGAGAAAAACAAAATAGTAATCCTTAACTGATAATGACATTGTAAATGGTATATTTAATTTCAGAGAAAATTCGTCAAGAAGTTCATAAAACACTCAGATGGAACAATTAAAACATTTAATCAATCAAAAAAATATTACATAGTAAAACATAAAATAGTTGGAACAGTTTTAAGTTATTAAATATACTGATGAAACCTGCATTTTAAAGCCATATATTTGTTTTGCATGGGACTGCAAAATTCCAGTAATCTCTTCTGACTAGATACAACATTGCTATCTCTAGCTGATTTTAGATACCAGAGACATTATTAAGTTGCACATTTCTCAAGTTCAAGCAAACACATGGTTACCTGAACTGGCATTCCTTTGAAAAGGAGTGGTATAGTGACTATGAAGAGGGAAGCTTTTGCTTTAACAAAACGAGAAGGTGCACTGTTTCCCAGAGACTGATACACACTGATGGCAAAAAAATGATATAATTCAGAACGAAAAGCTAATCTTAAAATTCACTTTGATGTTAAGAACAATCATAAAATGTTCTATTCTGCTATCCTTCAGATTTTTAATGAGTACTTTAAGTAAATAGAGTGAAAACTTTTGAAATATGAGTAAAGCTTAACAAGATTAAATATCAGAAATTTAGATCTACTTTTTCACAGAGCACAACCTACCTCACACAGTTTCTGTAACAATTCAAGTTTGCGGCGGATTGAACCAATGCTTTCTGAAAATGTTGATTGGAACAGGATGCAAAACACACGTTCTGAAAAGTTGGGAATCAGTGAGAGTTCATAGAGGAACCTGTAGAAGTGATTAAGGAAAATTATTTGGGTCACTGTCAGTGCCTACAGGCTTGGGGGTTTTTTCATACATATTTTACTACAGCAGAGAAAGTTTTCTGAAGTGAGCAAAACTGCTCTTTCATAAGTATGTTCTTACTGTTCTGGCTTATCCAAAGATTTGGCGTTTTCTTTTTCCTTGGATGCCTTGCTATGCTTTTCAATTTTTTCTAGTTCATCTGATTGTGCTCTCTGGAATAAAGGAAAGAAAATAAAAGAAAAATTGTTGTGACTAGTCAAACAACGCAGATAAAGACGCCCTTGTAACAAATCAAATTCATAGATTTTTCTTTCCTTTCTAGCATCTGCTTATGGTAAAACTGCAAGAGTCCACAGAGTGATTTTAAGTATAAATAGATCTGATGGCGAACAGAATATCTTGCAAATAATATCATTGACTGCTAGCAGTCTGCAAAATATTTACTCATTCAATGATACACTGAGACAATAATCTTCATTCCTACTTCCTTTTCCTTCCTCATTTATGAAGTCTTTGAATTGAAGGACTCAAGAGGAGAGTTGTATTTCTTGTCACAGATTTGTTGGGTTACATTCAAATGTCATCTCATCTTTAAATATGTATTTAAATAATACTTTTTTAAATAAATGAAAACATTTTTGTATTGTTTACTGCATTTTAAATTTTATTTGAGATCTGAAAAAACTTAACAGAACAAACATATTTGATTTATAATGGAACTATCATACATATAATACATGAGAACTACTGCGTATTTCTTTGGGGTAAAATTATTTTTATTTTTATCCTAATAAGCCAAAAAACCCCAACGTATAAACTGCCTAGTTTCTTGAAGAACCCTGTGGCACACTCAGAAGTCTAATCTTCAATACTCCAATCAATAGAAACTGAAGCTCACTTTTTTCTGTGCTCCAAGCTATGGTAAAATTTTTTTCCGAACAGTAGTACTGGAAAATGGAATGACATGGAAAGGAATAGAAGTGAAATGAAAATTTCTCCTTCTGACCCTTCTTTTGACAATCATAGCAGTTTTCAAAGGAGATTCAAAACATTAATCTGCCCAAGAGTTAAAAAAAGTATATTTACCATTACTCCTTTAAGAAAACATTACACTCATTTTTTAACTTTCTCCACCACAGAACTTGAAGACAACAGTGGAAAATTATATTCTAAGCACTTAGATAATGGCAAAGCATAAGATACGCTGCATCTGCATTCTCTCTTGAATGTTTTTGCACAGTTAGCAGAAGAGGGATAGAGTTGTTTCAAATCATAGTGCCTGCTCCATCAGGAACCTGAAACCAGAAAGTTGGGTTTGGACACTTTTTCTGAGATTGCTGAACATCTTCCCATGTGAAAAGGAAGAAAATACTGATGTGAAATAGAAAGATGAAGAGATTGAAGAGTTATTTACCAAAAGCCCCTCAGAGTTTCTCTTATTACTTCAAGAAGTCTGGAAATGACTGCAAGGCCACCTGTCTTGAATGTCACATATCCTAACATTTAGCCAGCATTTCTGTAGATGTTCTTCAAAGGTCATCTCTAAAGTTGTCTGATATTATATATTAAATACTTCAACAGATTGGAAATATTACAAACTTTTTTTTTCCATCAATAAACTTGGTTCTCGACACTAATAAATTATTATGGTGGTAGTACCTGTACCCAAGATTAATAGAATAGCTGAGGTTTGAAGGGACCCCTGGAGACTGTCTAGGTGAACACTGACACAAAGCAGAGTCAGCTTGAGAAGCTTGCTCAGTATCATGTCCAGCTAGGTTTTGAATGTCCCCAAGGATGGAGACCTGATGACTTCTCTAGGCAGCCTGTTCCAGTGTTTGGATACCCTTGCAGTTAAAAAAA
>VZTE01006407.1:748196-765456 GCA_013397775.1 Eulacestoma nigropectus | reverse complement strand
AAAAAAAAAAAAAAAGACGTGTTTCTATTTAAATGGAATTTCCAGTGTTCCAAATTCAGGAGACCCACTATGTCTTGTCCTTATGTTGGGCATTCCTGAAACAAGCTCTATGTTCTTTACTCCCCCTCCCCAGTCAGATATTTGTACATACTGATAAGATTCCCCTGAGCTTTCTCTTTTCCAGACTGAGCAACCCAGCTGTGTCTCAGCCTCCCCTTGTATAACACTTCTCCAAGTCTTTAACCACCATCGTTGCTCTGCACTAGACTTGCTCCAATATATCACTGTCTCTTGCACTGGAGGGGCCACACCTGCACACAGCATCCTAAACGTGGTCCCAATAGTGCTGAGCAGGTCACTTCCCTTGACCTATTTGGTCCTTCATCTGCTTGTTTATATGGCATCATGCCTCTCTCAGTTAAGGAGGGCTAGGCTGAGGCTTATTTACCAGTTTTTAATTTTAAAATGCTGGCAGTGGCCCATGCATAACACTTAGTTTCCTGAATTCCCTACCCCAGTTTCACTTCAGTGTGAGGAAAGAAACCTGGTGATTCAGCCTCCAAAGGTACTTTTCTGCCTGAAGTCAAGGCAGACATAGGACCTGTAAATATAATTCCTGTAATAATTGTTTCTTGCATAATGCTATCCTGAGAAGAAGAATGTTTCCAAGATATCAGGATCGGAAAATTTAATCCATTTTTAATCCAATCTTAGAAGACTTGTCCACAGACAGGATGAGGACTAGTAAAGAGACAATTAACTGCAGAAGTATTAACTTAAATACTGCACGTGCTGTTGATGAGAAGGCTTGGGTTTGGTTTTGTGTTAAAAAAGCAGATGTAAATGGGAGATGTACACATTTAATCTAGAACACTCTTACCCAAGTGAGAGCTAAAAGAAAAGAAAGTTTCCATCACTTCTCAAATCAGTAAGAACTCTCTTGGCAATAGGTGAAAGCTACAGATTTTGGAAATTGGAAGGATGCCAAGAGAGGTAGCATTGTTCCAGTGGTCACATCATCAGAGCCATGGAGGTCTAGGTGTGCAAATGACACGACTCTGTAGAAAGAGCTATTTTCTTTATTCAACGTACATTTCAGAAAGTTCATGTATTCAATTCATACTTGTAAATTATTGAAAAAAAATTAGCTTTTTGTAAAAGTAAACAAGTTCTCATACTAACAATTTAAATTAAGTTCCATTATTTCTGGCCAGCTTGTAAAGTATGTTCTCTTCTGTTAAACTGAAGGAAAATCACTTGACTTTTTTTCATAACAGTTAAAGAGAAGTAAATATTTCAGCACAAAGCATAAAACTAAATGGTTATCTGCAAATGTTTTAGAATAAATACTGAGAATACTCTCTCTCCTGGCCTTCTACACATAGTGAAATATTAGAGTGCTTATCACAGCAATCTATTACATACATGCATGTTCAAGCTCTTAATGTTTCTCCACCAAATCCCATGGGCAAAGGTTAGGCAGACTCCCTATTCCTTATTTAAGCCATTATTCTCAGGTTGTATATGCAAAGAAGTAACAACAGTCAAAGATACAAAGGCTAAGCATGATCCACTCACGGGCAGGCCACAGCAAAACTCAAGAGAGGAGGTTTACACCCTTCACCAAAATCAAGAAGTTGAAGTATATGGTCCAAGTTTCAGAATCAAACCTGAATTTCAAGTCACTAATTTTGGCTCAGGTATCCAGAATTGTGATCTATGGGTACTTTAAATTCTGACAGAAAAGGAATATTATGCCTTTCGCACAGGTATTATTGAAGATCATTTGCCAGAAATTGTACCAGCTTCCTTTATTGCTAATGCCTATTTGTTATCTAATTTACAGATGGATAATAAAAGAAAGCTATTATATTGCCCTTCAAATTTCTGTCAAGAGAGAACACATTCAATAAATACTTCTCATAAAAGTCATTAATCTAATTGCTTTAGCATGTCTTTGAATGTCACTGCTCTTCCTCTCCTTGAATTTTAGCTATATAGCATCCAAACTGGAAAAAATTGTATAATATACTAGAATTTCATATTAACCATATCTAAAATCAGACAGCATCAATCCAATAGAAATTACTGCAAAAATATTCTGCTTCAGTTTAATTATTTTCCTATTTTTTTCCAGAGTATAAATTTAGCCTGTATTTGGTCTTACCAAAGCTCATAAGGGCCCTTTTTCAATTTCACAACATTAATCTTATATATTTCCTGGTTAGCTTTTTTTTCCTTGCAACAGAACCTTAGCCCTGAGTTTGGATCAGTTTAAATGTATATAATTTTATTTTTTGCCAAACTTGACTTTAAAAGTTTGTGTTATGTATTTCAAAAACATCAAGTGACTTGTCTAAGGAATTCTGTCAACAGTAGCTGAAACAACAAGGATATACAGAGATACCCCAGTCGATAATAATTATCATATTATTTGAAGCTGGATCATCAGAACTCAAGTACAATTTATAGGCTTTGCCAAAAAATATTAAAACATCATATTGTAATTGCTAGTTCAAAAAAAAAAAAATCACAAGAAATAATTGAGGAGAGGGTTTGAATCCTAGCAGCAGTCATGCATTTCAGACTTCTGGATGCCTTTTACTCTTGCAAAGGCATTTTGAGGTTTTTGAAAGCACTGACCTAAGTCTTTTAAAGTCAAAGGCAGTATGGACAATTTACTGGGAGCCTCATTATGAATGCATGCATGTTTCTTTTGTGATGTAAAAAGATTTGAAAAGGGCAAATCCATAGATGAAAGATAATAATTAGATAGCATTTAAAATCCATTTTTATACAATTGTTTTCATGATATAGTGAATATGCAAGCAGAAGTAGACATACCTTGTCTCAGTGACACTTTAGCTACAACCCCAGCTGCTAAGAGGCAATCTGTTTTCAAAGTAAACATTCACTTATTTGCTGATCAGTATGTTTCTCATCACAACCAGTATGTCCTAACCCCATACAGTAACTTGAATAGATTTTACCCGCCTTCTCCCTAATTATAGCTGACACCTGATAGCATTGTTATTAGAGAGTTTGTAAAAGCACATTTAAGTAACACTGCCACGTGTAGTTTTATCTATTAAGACTCTCCTATTAAAATTGTCTAGATATTACTACATAGCAAATTATCAACACATATTTAAACAACTCTTCAGAAACCGAGCTACACAACCACATGGAAGAGCTATTTGACTGTACAGCACAATGCTGCTGTAACACAGTCCTTCTCACTTAATGTAATTCAACTTAATAATATTAAACAAATTATTTAGGATTTGGGTCTTTGGTGGGGTGTGGCCCTCTTAGTTTATAAAAAGTCACTAAGATATATACATTAACTTTGTGGTTTAACAAGAGTTTAATTCCTCAGTAAACAGGAATTGAACCCTTGGGATTCTGTGGCTTTTGAAATTAGGGTGTGTTTAGGTTTGGAGGCTGCCCAAATTTCATTCACATTTAAGAAGGGAAAGCACTATGCCAGACACATGCAACCAGAAAAAACGATTACATTCTGAAGGAAGACTGTAAAACAAATGCTCCCATATGTTCCATACAGATCAAATAGAAAGACTGAGGATGAGTACAGTGGTATTTAAATATCCAGAAAAAAAAAATCTCAATCCAATAAATAAACCCTAAGAACTAAAAATTAAGTTAATGGCTACAAAGTAAATGAATGCTGCAAAGTTATTCCCACTTACAACACAGGATGAGATTGAGAAATAAGGGAGGAGTCAAACATGCCAGGCTCTCTGGTACCACCCATTGCTCATAACTGTTATTGAACAATATTGTTATAATTAGTGAAGCTAGGAAGGGAAGAAAATGCAAGGTCTGAAGTGTTTTGACAAAAGGCTGAAAGGAAAAAAAGAAAACAAAAGTCAACTAAAAAGAAAGCTTCTTTCAAGACACAGTTTTATCAAACAGAAAATCCAGAATTAAAATTCAGGTCCCCTTATAAAGCCCTCAGCTTACTTGGAGAAGGCTTTAAATGGCTTTTAATGGATTTAAAATGCTATCTGTTTTCTATTCAAAGCAAAGAATTACATTAGACACTCAAACAGCTTGAGTCTTTCCTGAGATTAACATATGGTATATTCCTCAGTCAGGACATTTCCTAGACATTTTCTATAATAAGTGAAGGTAATTACAAAATGAACACAATGACATTTGGTTGTCTCAATGAACTGCAAATTTGCAAATAATCCATTATATTCAGATTCTGAAGTATATTAGAGATGACATTAAGTAAACATTTGAAAAGTATTAGTACATTATCAACGTAAGAGGAGTATTTTTTTGAACCAAAATAATAAAAAACCTTGTTCACTATAAGAGAGGGAAGTATGCAAAAACTGATGATGACTGCAGTATCTATTCCATACTTCCCACAAGAAAATCTCTCACATTCACACATACATAACATATAAAATTAATTAAAATTTTTTGCATGCTAAAAACTATATGGAATGCGATATATCTGTACTGTGTAAGGAAGCAGATTAAAATTAATGTCAAATAAAATACCATAGGCCAAACCAGAAATGCTGTGGCACAAAGAAGAAAAGTGTTCATAGAGATTTGGGGGTTGTTAGAATAGGTTTCTCTTTGGACCATTATCTTCCTGAGCAGTGTTGAGCAACCTAGTTCTTCAGGGATGAATAGCAAAAGTCCTTTCTAGCTGTTGTCAGTCTTCTGGTTTTTCTGTGTTTTGTTTAGCTCCTCAGTCTTTCTGTAAAGTGGACTAGAGCTTACTATCTCTCTTTTTGCACCCCAAAGTGGATTATTTAGAGGGATTTCATAAATCATCAAATCATTCCAAAGCAGATGACTAAAAGCTAAAGTCTAAAAATCAAACATCTGAGAGGTACAAAATTAGCCAACATTATCAAAAGTACATGAGGGAAGTAAAGGATCCTATACAACAGCATGCATTGGCTTTCAATGCCATTCTGTGGCTCATGGCTTTATGTCTCATATTTCCAGCTTCTTTTGGAGGGCAAAAGCCTCCTCACTCTTTCCAGAGATGTGTAGCCAGACCTTCACCAGTCCAGGCAATGCACTCACAGAAAGGGGTAATGTTTGCTGGCCTCAGCTGAAGGCAGAAATACACTTCTGAGATCCACGATTTTGAATTTTTTATGTGACTGGCTTTGTGAAGTTTTAGAACATGCCTGAGCATACTCTGAATCCCTGATTTTACATACCTAGAGGGCAAATCTCTCTGATTATTACTACCAGACATTGATGAAGCCCCTGGAATTTTATGCTACTTTTTATTGCATTACCTTAGAGAAATTATTTTCCTTTCAAAGAGTTAAAATTATTTTGGAGCAATCCCGGAAGCAACAATAATTAAATGCTACAGTTCCACAAATTGAATGATTTCTGTTATCAAAACTATTTTTTCAATTGAACGGTATTTTTATATTAGTGAAATTACAAAGTGAAGTCAAAGATGTGGAGTGTAAGGTTTGATACCTATTGATGGAAGACTGCCTCAGCCAGGAAGAAAAAAAAGGAGCCAAACTGATTTCTGTTTAGTCATTTAGACGTTGATCATGTTACTTATGTAGAAATACATGCACTACGTAAAACACACAGTGGCAATTAATGCAACATAAATACTTAGTATTTTCATTGATTTGAGGAAAATAAAGTCACTTCAAAATAGGACTTTTTCTACAAGCTTTCTGAATATTATTGATGCCAAGTAAAAATACCTTCACGTGGACACACAGTATTCCTACATTTTATGGACTTCCTCTGATTACTCACATTCTCATATAGGGCTTGCAGCGTCTCTAGGTCAACCACAGAGTTGTCCAAGTTCACAACAGCTATAAAAAAAGACAAAAGAAAAAAGACTTAGTTGTTTCAGGATGATAATCCAGCTGTGAATGAAAGACTGGTCACAATACTCAACAACAGTTTTTATGATCTACTGGTCATACAGCTTAAGGGTTTTAACTTTATTAATGCCTTGAATAGTGCCGTTTCTAAGAGTATGGCTGGCAACCTGGTAGAGCCAGGTGTCAAGTGTTAAAGAATTCATCTCCCTCCCCCCGAACACACAAACATGATCCCACAAGTATGGCCATAGTCAGAGATCAGAGATAAGCTTTACATCAGACTTTCATGGTCGAGCTGAAAGCATTATAAAAATTTGTAAATCTGCACTACAGCCACACACACACACACACACACACAAAACAAAGTTCATTCCTGTCACTGTTTGACTTCAGTCTTAAACTCATTAATCCATAAGTCAGCCAGTTAACTTCAAAACACCTGACAAGGGTCAAGTCTTCTATGCACTAAGCCGACACGTTTAGTAGGGATACAAAATATGCCTTTCCTGTTCCCAACCAATTCTGGCGCCACACACATACTGTATTTTTTTCAGCATCAAAAAAACCCCAGCGGAACAGCTCAAAGAGAATGATTTCTATCTACCTAACCAGGATTTTAAAAAAAAAATCATTAAAAGGGACACATTTAGAAATAAAACCTGACCCCCCCTTTGTTTTAGAAACATTTCACAAGGCATAGAAAATATTTGTGCAAACTGCTGAAAAATTGTTCTCAACTAATACAAAGATCTATTTTTCAAATAGTGCTTTTCAGTCTTCCTCTTACATATTTTTGCAAGCACTGCGACCATTCATTTAAAAGGCATATAAATACAAATTTCCTCATCCAGATTTTATATCTTGAAATTTAGAATGTTGCATTAGAATATATGTGATGGCAATGAATAATTTTTATCATACTATACCAGTCCATACTTTATCATACTATACCTACTTTGCATTTCATTAATTTGTATCCTTTTTTGTAATGGGCTCCGTGTGTGTTTGTGGTGTGTGAGTGCACTTGTACAATAAGCTGAATAAATTCCCTAGGTGAGATTAATCTAGAAATTGCAACATTGATCAGAGATAGAGACCCAGCACCAGGTTACTTGTTGTCCTATAAATCCATGTCCTTAACTGCCACAGAGAAATTCTGTATACACCTAAAGACTACAGAATATAACTCAAGCTCATATGTTTCTGGTTGCTCTAAAGCACCTAGAGATACCACTCTGAGTCTGGGACTCATCATGTTTCCCCTTTCCAGGCCTGAGACATAGTTTTAGTTGCAGTATAAGAAAATTATAAACAAAAAAGCGTTTATCTTAATTAAACTAAGCAGGCCACATTGTATCTCTAAGCAGGGCACAAAGCTAACTTTTAGGACTAAACCAAAAAATAATTTTAAAATTCTTTATTTTTTTTCAAAAATAATGTATTTTTTCTATTTTTCCCTTACCAGAAAGCAATGTAGCAGATAATGCCAATGTAACAGTTAACAGTTCAGGAAGCAACATGTTTTTTGTTTTCTTTTGGGGGAGGGGGCACATGCAAAAAGCTGCTTTTAATTATTTGGGATATTTTTAAACTTCCCTCCCCCATCCAAGTGTAATAATTGTTGCAACAGAGACTTAAAGATGCCCTCTATACAAGGCACTGTATTATACATTGTGTTTAATAATCCCGGTTGCTCAATAAGACTATCTGTATGCTTAAAAACATGCCAGATTTGCCTTGTAGAACTGGACACTGAAATTAGCATGCAAATACAAACTGGGTCTAGATTGATTTGAGAGGTCTACTTTAAGAAAACACTAACATCAAAGCCTATATACAAACATCTGTATTAAACCTAGGATATACTATGAAACTCAGTTTATACTATCTAACATTTCAGCACTTTTATGCTTACGCAATGTTTTCATATATGGACACACTCACAATCCTTCAACTATTTATTTTGAGTTGTGGCTGTCTTCTCCTACTCCACCCCCCTTCCTTCCAGAGACCATCCACTCCTGTGCTAAGAAATTTAACATAAGTTCCTGCCCTGACTTTTGCTGCATGTTAAGATCACCCACGGATTACTCAGAGAGCAATAGAACACTTTTGTTTGAATGCTTGCAGGAGATAAGAGAACGCCTGGCAAACACAATGGTGCCAGGTCTGTGTACTTTCAACAAAACAGGTATGCAGAAGAGTGTACATACTTCAGGGAGCCGCTTAAAACAAATCAGTCTGAGACAAGGACATGGGGAAGTTAGATCCTAGGATATATCCTTCAAGTCTCCCCCTCCAAAGATAAATATATTTCTATATGTTTCATCTAAACCTGTATATGTTCATAAACAGCACTCCAGTATCTCACTAGGATTTTTCCATGGTCATTTTAGGTGTGCTCCCCCTACTCTGAGGAGTCAGGGTATGAGCTTCTGTTCTTTGGCAAACCTGCAGCGTTGCCATACAGAACAAGATAGCTGGCAAAATAAATCAGAACTATTGCATATTTAATTCCATTATCTAGACAAATTGAATTGAAAAAAACAATGATGTTTCCTTATGTAGCCAAACTTATTAGCTAAACATGCCTCCTACAATCAGCATGACTACACAAACATCTAACCAAAGTATTCCACATGTGGTGGCAATAGAATGATGAAACACAGACAAAGATTAATTTCCTCGTATGAAAATATTTTTAGCCATGCTGCAGTTCCAGTACACTTTGATGCAAACGACTGAAGAAGGGTTTGTATTAGTCTTGCAGTCGCTGGATATTTTCACCCATGTCACTAGTTTAGAAAGTGATTTTTTCTTGTTTCTAAGTTGACATTGACATTTCCTGGCCTTGACTACTATAAAAGTGAAGAATATCTATTGGCTTTTGCTCTAACAGAAAGAACTTTAATCACATCAGACCCAGGAATTTAGTTCTTACTGTCAAGTTCTCATAGTTTTGTTATTTTCTTGCATTCCTATTGCCACTGGTGCCAATAAAACCAGCACCAGGTTCAAGCTAACACTGTAAAATTATTTGATGCATATATATATAAAAAATTGTGTATAAATACAAATACATAGATATGATTAAATCGAAGTTGAACCAAGGATGTCCAGATACACACAGAAAAAAATAAAGGAATTACAAACCAACAATTTCTTTTTCTATTTAAGCAAGCCATGGTCAACAGATGACTACAAAAAATCCACCCAGTAAAATGAGGGGTTGGGGATCAATCACAAATGACTACTTGATATTATAGAGGACAGAGAAGAAGAAGAGATTTCAAAGGATTTATAGCCAAATTAAAGGGTTTGGGGAACTCTTGCTGGTCCTCAGCTTTCCTGATACTGTTATTGTTTTGGTCACAATCTGCATGGAAATCTAAACTGGTATCTTTGGGGCAGAAAAGACATCTTATTATCTAATGGCAGAATATGGAAATTTTAGCAGAATGGAAGAGTTTCCTTTCAATTCTGTATTTCTACAATATAAATTGAATAAAAAAATATATATACAAACTCACATTAGAAAAGCCAATTTAGATACTAGCTGGAAGCTAGAAGACAAAAAAAAAAGTGCAAGCAGAGAGACAAAGATTCACTACTCTTAGTAATATCAATTAATTTACAAGTGTAGAAGATACATCCCTGACAGGAGGATATGTTGCTGGTAAAAAAAGTGAGATTAGAGCACATGATCATATTCAGAGGCATATTTGAACTGAGAACTGACGGATCTTCTTCCATATACATAGACAATTTAGAACAGAGACACAATTTTAAAAGCCCAAAGCAACAACAAAATAAAATCCAAAAAATAAACCAAACACAATAAATTATCACCACCATAAAGTCTTCAGGGGAAGACAGGAACCAAGCCAACAACAAGACCAAAATTTTGCCAGCAAACCCTGAAGAGGAAATGTATAAGAAAACACCATCAGCAGGAAGCTGGAGGATGCCCAGTGTATTGTCAGGAAGACTATAAAAGGAAGTTGCTGTACTTTTTCTTTTGTTAGACAGATCATTACTGTTGATATTCATATATCTAGGAGCACACGAACTACCAGCTACCACTAAACCAAAGCTGATAGGCAATGCAGACACAGCTAATCTACATTTCCCTGTGGCTGTGAATCTAAATCCACCAATAGTACCACTTACATAAACTATTAGAGAAAAGACAACTTCCTACAGCTACCCAGTCCTTGAAAACTCTATTTTTTTTTTTTTTTTTTGTTTCAAAGTCCAAAACTTTGGACTTTCCTTTTAAAATAAAAAGGCCAAAATTCAAAGTTTCCCACCGAGCAGCATTTCAGAAAAAAGAAAAAGTGTTATAAACCAGATCCTTTGGATCCAAATTCTATGTCATAAAACTCTCAGTAGCACAATTACATATGGATGACTTTCAGAAAACTGGTATTCAGTTGAATTCTTAGTCTTAGCCTTCCATTTTCTGAGGGCAGGTTTCAAATCACACTCCATTTCTCTGGCCTTTCCAAGTATGCTTCCTAAGCTTTTCTGTCTCTGTACTCCATCTAAAATTAAGTGTCTCCTTCTTGAAACCTCCTGGAAGCACTGCTGTCTCCCAAAAACTGACTAAGCATTTTCCAAATCCTACTTGGCTGATAACAGATTACAGTTTAAGTCCTCATAAAGAAGCAGTAGCTGAAGTAAAACCATGTCTGAACCTGTCCGGCCCTACTCAAATCCATCCTTCAGAGAGACAAACAAGAAAACCACCCATCTAAGTCCTTCCTGCTGATTTCCACCTCAATTGACTTCTCCATGACTCTCCAAAAACCAAGCAGTATTGCTTCAAGAGGCCACTCCTTTTTTCCTCCTGCGCATCTTTGCCTCCTCACTTCCACATCTGCTCTCTTTCTCCAGAGGAGCACCAGGAGTTTCTGCAAGACTTCACTTCTCTGACAAATGGCAGCAACAGATCGTCAGTACAGCAAAATACAAAGGCAGACCTGAAGGACCTCCTGCTTCTGCAGCAGCTAACCACAGTACTCTCACCACATAGTTCTGTGTGTGGCACAGATTTGGGGATTTCTCAGCCATTACGCCCTTCATGAGAGTCTAACATGCAAGCTTACAGGATACTGAGAGCTTACAACTTTCAAACTTTTTCCAGGCTTTGATCCCCAGGTATTTTTGATCCACTGAAACCATCTATACCCCAAGCATATTACTGTAGGCTGAAGAGTGAAAGAAACTGAAAAGGCATCAACCAATCTTACAACAAAAAATTGACTCCGTTGTTATTAAGAATCTATATCAATATATAGAAATGTAGAAACAGTAAGCTTTATATAATTAGAGTCTCAAAATTACTACATAATTTTGAGGCAGAACAGTACCATTAAAATTCATTCAACCAAATCTCATGGGACACATAATTATTTTAAATTATCTAAAAAGGATATTTGCAAGAAAAAAAAGGCACATAAGTAAATGAGTAGGTCCAGTGTGTCACTTTGAATGATCTTCCTTGAATTATTATTTCTGAGTCAAATAAAAACAATAGCTTCCTCAAGAATAATGTACAGGCAGTAAACTGAAAGTGGTCAAAATCCAACATCATTGGAAAACTAGCATACTGGCAAATCTTAAAAAATTGAAAACTCTGATACAAGAAAAACAAGTCAGATCATATAGAGCTTGATCAGCTTATGCTTTTATCAACAAACAGAAAAAGAATAGATACAGAACATATGTAGAATTATTCTGTGAATACAGAATGGAAGTCTTCTCTGACAGGTGTCTTTGGAGAAAAATGCAAGAACATGACACATGCAAACACAAGCAAACCAGGAAAAAAAGTTTCAGTGTAGACAATTTCATCAGGTTCATTGGAATGACTGACAGCTGAACTGCTCAATTCAGAAGTAGAAAAAAAACCACCTGCATCAATGTTCTCATCAACAAAAGAGCCAAGAGCCTAAGAAGATGATCAAAGTGCAATAGCTTCTTTTGCTCCTATAAGGAATATGTTCGGGTGTAGTATCAAGCTACTTGCAAAGTAAACCCAGATTTACGTGCAATTTAGGACTTATATTTAAAAATAAACTAAACTGCAAAACTTTCAGTCTCTTATTGGTTACACAGAAAATCCACAACTTCAAAACTTCATATCCTTTGGTTCACTCCTCCTTCCCACCCTCCCCCCCTCCCCTTTTTTTTTTTCTTTTTCCCCCAATGTGACTTTTGGCATCATTCATCTAACATTCACAAGGTCATGTTTTTATCTGTAATACTTCCAACAACTGAACAACCACTGCTATTCTCTTGGGATTCTTTATCTTTAGTAACAGAAATGTGAATCTCCAATGCAGAAAGTTAAATCCCAAATGCGCCTCTTTGAAATAAATGTTGTGTTTACACAACAGTGCTAAGACCCAATTTCCCTGTGCTAATGGAAATTGCAGCAAACACACAAGGGTCATGACTGTATAATTTTTAAAGATCCTCAGAAAATAAGTGAAAGAATTAAACATAACTTGCATACACTTCCCCCCCGCCCGAAAATGGTTAGGATGGGTACATGGAGTATGGCTGCACTGCGCAGAGTTAGCATAAATGAACAACTTCACATTATTACATACCTTCTTGCTCTCAGTACTTGTGTGATATATTTATCTGTTAGGAAATAAGTCTCACATTGTCAGGATGAAAAATTTAAGCGCACAGAGCACAAGGGAGATTGAAACTTCAACACAAGTACATACAGCATGGATCAGAGGCAAGATACCACTTAGAACTGCTTGCACACAGTTTTACTGTGGCAGTAATTCACCTTGATCTAAAGACTGCGTAAGAAACCAGAACAGAAAACAAAATTTCCAAGCAGAAGCCATGGATTAAGTTGAGCTGTTGCTTCAGACTGTTTTTAAAGGACTTAAGAATTTTAAATACCTTCAAGAACATGCACTCGCATTTCTAGGAAGCAATAAAATAAGAATCAATTAAGCATGAATATGTTTGCAAAATGTGAGGTAAAAAAAGTAGGATACTTCATTGAAAGGAGTGAATCTTTGGCATGATTCTTCTCTTATAAACACAATTCAACTTCTAGACAGTTGTCCTTAGCATTCTTGTTCCCTAATTTGTATCCCTAATATAAAAACTGTATCAATAGAGCTTTTTTACATACATGTAAATATATATTCACAGATGCAACAAAATATATCACCAGATTTTATATAGCTGTACATAGTTAATATAAACAGTTACATTACATAGATTTCAAACAAGTGCCTACTTTGTTAAGGACAGCAGTTACTGATTACATGAAGTCAAACTTCATACACCTATACAGTTTGTTTACAAAAAGTGTGCAAGTTCAGCTCATAGAGAACAAATATATTTTGTTTGACTCAGTATGTCGCCTTCTTGTCTAGGCAGGAAAAAAAAAGTGGAGAGCAATGCTGTAATCCTTTCAGAATAAAATGTTTAAATACAAACATGATTGCCATTGTAGACTGTTTAATTTAGAGAGATTGTATTTCAGTTCTGGCTTTGAGAGGTTTGCTGATTTGACTATAGAGAGTACTTCAATGCTTATCTTAATTGTTTAGATAAGATTTGTTTGAATTTGGCAGGTGAAAAAAACATGGGTGTGGGATATAGGAAGGTTGAGAAAAGACTGGCATTTTACCAGATTATGCTTATTTTAAACTACAGTGCATAGAGGAGCAGTCTCAATGAACCTGCCAGGGGTTGGTCATCGGGGAGTGAATTTGAAGTGCGAGATGGACCAGCAGGATTCAAGATTTTCAACAAACTGAAAAGGATTACTATGATAACTCCCCAAACACTAGTTAAGGCTTAGCATAGTACACAAATGCAGATTATATAAGACACATTTAAATAAGTTTAAAAAAAAAATCTAATTGTGATTTATGATTAGAGTAGGGGGTTGTTCTCTACGCAAACTTCCTGACCCTTCTATGTATTTTTTAAGTGTTTCAAGAACATGATTTTGATATAAAAATTAATATTGACATATAGGTATATTTTATATGTAAGAATTTCTGTTACAGAAAATAAAACTGCTGCTATCAAAAAACTCCCAAGGCTCTTGGCTTTTATTTCAGTATCAGTTTGTACTAAGATTTTTCACTTTCTGTTTAAGGTAGTACAGCATGCCACAGGCATTTCATTTAGAGGTTCTCAAAAGAAAGCTTGTTATACCTGTCAAGTACATATTTTTTGGAGGCAGACTACTAGAACATGATATCTGAGGAATATATTTTGGGGATGTTTACGTGTCAGTATGTATTTACAGTGCATGTTATAAAAACAAACTGTACAAACACATCAACCGCAAAGGCACATATGCAGTAGGTCTGGCATTGTGTATCAATCTGTCTGAAGACAGACAAGACTTGTAGCTTTAAATTCATGAGTCAGGTGACATAAAATTTGGATTTTCTGTGTGTTAGTGTTTAACTTTTCTTTCAGATCCACGTAGGCTCTAATGCTTTTCAATCTCTGTTTCAATGACATTAAGACCAGGAGTCCCACAGGCTAATTGTGGTACCAGTGATGGTGTAACTGGAAGACATTAGCAAGACTTGTTTGGAATACGAATGAGCCTTCAGACTTCAAACAAATTGAGACTTTAAGTTATGTGTGGATTTTTTTTCAGAATTCAAATTTGCTGGCTTTTGATTTAATCCCACTTAATCTATTTCTATTCGAATAGCTCACAGTAAACGAAGTCATGTCTAACTCTGAGAAGTGCCATAAGCAAAAAGACAAGCTTTTTCTTGCTTGCTTTAGGGAGCGCATTCTAAATTATAAATTTAAACAAAATGCAGGAGGAGGAACAAGATTTTTATTTGGAATTATCTGGTAGTGCACTGCTGTATTTGATTAGTATTTGAAAGTTATCAGGGCAGATACCTAACACACATTTTTTTTCCCAAAAAGTAGATTCTCTGCAGTAAGTAGCTAACTTGGGTTCTTAGCTATTTTTCTCTCAATTTATCCACAGTTAGTGCATAGTTAATGGAGCTCCCGGTGTGTCTGGTTGGCAATTTAGAATACTTACATTAAATTGTCAACACTAAATGAGCTAATAACTGCCTAGCTCATAGATCTAAATGTCATTGCTCTTGAAACATTACCACAAAGGAGAGGGTATCTTAGGCTTTCATGGGACTCTGCTCCCAGCTTACTGCCAATAAATATATCTTTATCAACACTGAAAAGAAAGATATTAAAAATAGTGATTAATCCTCAATGAAATCCAGGTGGCAATGCTAATGGGAGAGCTGCTCTTTCCTGAGCAGACTCAAACTCACACAAAACTCAAAGAACTGCTTTGACTGCACTCTGTAATGCAGATCAATGACTAATCTAAAACTCTCAAGAAGTGGCTAGAAGTTAAAGCAATTTTTGGACTAGAGCTAGAATCAATGTAGTATCAAAAAGACCAACAAAGGCAGCAGAATAACCTCAAGAACTTGTCTTTCTATTGAATTGCTTGATCTATTTAACTTATACAAAGAAAGTTAAGAAGCAACATGATTACATACCTGCATGACAGGACACCTGAAAGTAGATGGCTCTGTAATTTCACAGAGCAGAAGCATGAAAGAACGAAGGGTATCTGTAAATTAATTTGGCAATTTCACTAAGGAAAGAATATTTGAAGTGCTAAAAGTGAGAGAAATTAACCTTTTGAACAATGTTTCATGGGATATGTTGACTTCTCCACCACTTGAATAATTTCTATGAAATCCTAGACTCACCGAAGTCAATTGCAAAACTTTCAGCAACTTCAAAGAAAGTAAAAGGTTGAAGGTCAGAATTTTAGCTGGAACTCAAGATCATTTATACTGCTATAATGTTCATATTTATACAGACTAATAGCTTGAGGCAGAAATTAGCAGGCAATATTACATAACTTGCCTTATTTAGCAGCCAGACTGAATGCTTAGAATACTCTTTCTAAAAACCTACACTTGAGCTGCATGTTTGCCCTTTGCTAGGTCTCTTCTCTACTAGTCTTCTGTGACATTACCAAGCCTAAATCATTTTACATAGACTACATGGAATGTTGCTACCCTTTGATGATTTACAACAGAAAGTACCGCAAGCTCTTTTAACCACGAAGACACATATTATCATTCAGAAACAAGCCTTTCCTGCTTGTGGTTCAAGCCAGCCAGTTGTGTGTGATACCAGTACCCGTACTAGCAGAATTGGTTGGAAAGCACTGCATGGAAACATACAGGGTTTCAAACATCATGCAAAGCAGCTCCTCATTTGCCTATAATTGCTGTACAAGCAATTGTTTTAGTCACAACTCAAAATACAAATTTTCTTGGTCAAGAATTACAAAACCAAAACTTTTGAGAGGTTTCCTCTCAAATCAAATCTCTTTCCTTCTGTCAAATGGTAGTAGTATCTCACTGAAATAAAATTACATACTCTCAATTTATCCTCCAAATCAAATTAATTTTTTTTTGGCATAGCAAAGAGCATATTAGATGTTGCCTAGTATTCTACATGTCTGCCCTGTCTGATGTCTGGATAAACACACCAGGGATTTCATCGTATTAAGGCACATTAAGCCTTTCACCAAATATTCTGAAGTTAGAGTACTAAGGAGCTACAGATGCTAAGAAAGTGATGTAATGATCTTGTGATCTTGTGACACCATGTTATAAGTGTGGTGGGATTATGAAAATAATGCAAAAAGATTTTTGGCTAGGTACATGACAGATGACACAGCTTTACTAATTCAAATCACAATACTGTGATAGCTGAGGGCAGACAGATGCCTGTACATGGTTTAAGTTCCATCTTTTTTCACACTCCAAAGCATTTTTCAAAAGCTGGTATTAATTCAAGGAAATAAGGGCTGAAATAACAACAAAACCAAATGCCCAGGTACGCAGAAAACTAAAATACACACATTAGAAGAAAAAAACCCCAGAAGTTATTTGGAACCACACATGTATATTTATTTCAGTATCATGACTAGCTTTGGCCTACTGAGGACTTTATGAGTGGCAGTCGATATTGCTTCAGTTAAATGACACTGAGCTGTATTTCGTGTCTAGGTAGCAAAAGCAATTGCAACCTCACTAAAAAAGAGAAAATACTTTACAGTGAAACAGAACCTAACACCCATTGCTTGGGGAGGTTTCGTGTCAAACAGCAGAGCAGAAATTATCCTGAATTTTCATTGCCTGTGGAAAACAACAGAATAATAGAAAGAAGAGAAAGCAGTAAGTAGGAGAAATCCAGGTACCTCATAAAGTGACAGGTACAGGAACACCAACATACTGACTGCAGCATGGGGAGCAGTGGGCACTCAGGCTAAGCAGAAAACCATCATTTCCCCGGCACTCTTTCTTACCCTCCCCTATCAT
>VZTE01006407.1:714885-748190 GCA_013397775.1 Eulacestoma nigropectus | reverse complement strand
TTCCCCGCCAAGATAATGGAAGAGGAGAGAACAAAGAAAAAAAGCCACTCTACCATCTTCGCATCATGCTTTCTCTTCCTTACGCTCAGAGCTACTGTTTAAAGAAGCTACTCCCTGCGTGAGGACTGTGCCGAGAGGCAGCGCCTCGCGGAGCCGCAAGGTCGAGCGCCTTGCCCGGCGCAGCCCGGGCGCCGGGGCAGCGACTCCGCTCTGCCGGCAGCCGGGCCGGCGTCTCCCGGGAAGGGCGGCGGAGCTCCCCCGGCGGCGCCGGCAGCAGCGCAGGCCGCTGTNACCTGCTGCCCGGAGCGGGGACCGGGGACCCGGGCCCCGGGCGGCGCTCGGCCGGGCAGGCGGCGGCCCCGGCGCTCGGCGGCCCCGGGATGTGCGAGGGGCCGGGACGGCCCCGCCCGGGGAGGAGCGCGGTGCGGGCATGAGCGAGGGAGGCGAGGCAGCGCAGCGGCCCAGGTAAGCCGAGCTCAACGGGTAAAGGCCAGGCTGTGTGAATGATGTGTGTCCGTAGAGCTTCCAGACATCTAACATCTGCAAAGGGGAGATTTGTATTTACTGGTGGATGTAATGGCTGTTCCGACTGGAACAGAAGGACGGTAATCAGTGTAACACTAACAGTGTAAGGCTGTACATGGTGCCATAAAGCGTAACAGCAGAAGAGAGGCAGCGAGTACCGAAGGGAGCATTAGCCGGGTAAGATAAAGCAATTGGTTGTAAAAGATCTACCGAGTTCCCTATGGAGGAAGTTCACGCCTAAATAGAAGAAACACAGTCAGTGCCCTATTACAGATCACTCAACAAGCATCTTAATAATGACTCCTAAATGGTATTGTACCATTTAGGTGTAAGACAATATGCCACATAGAAAACATACTAGTGTAAGGTTTGATCTGTTAACCATATTGTTTGAGCCATCATTTGGAGTCTAAATTTTAGGTTAGAATTATTATTAGTTATTACTCAAAGCAGTTAGGCAGATTTACCAAAGGAGCTGAAGTAACACTTGATCTACTTCTGAATAAAGTACAAAACAGTTGGAGGCACCAAACCAACCTTTAATGAAATTCCTCTGTAGGACCAGGGAATTAGATTTTTAGGAGTAGCAGCATAACTTTAGATTTTACAACCAGAAATTACCTTAAAATGAGAGGATAGTTGAAAGCTGAAAAAGGTTGAGGGTCAGGAGAAAGCTTAAAGACACTTCATTAGAGGCACAGTGGAAAAAAAAGTCAGCTGATAAATTTAAATACACCGTTTTCCCTCCCTTGTCTTTTCACATGCCCAATATTCCTACTCCTCAAAATCACATATATGATTGAGTATAAGAGCATGGGGGACACCTGTAAATAAAAGATACTCTTCAAAAGTGGAAATCAGCCAAAGAAAACAAAAAGCAAACTCTTGCAAGTTCAGTGTAAATCGAACAAGAACAAAAAGGTCTAAACCCAACTTGCCAAGTGCATAAAGCTAGTAATAAAACTGCTTTCAAACACATCACATGTATGAAGTCTGACAGGAAACAGCTGGGCATGCAGATAATCTGGCTGTGAAAAGAGCACAAAAGAAAGAGAATCAGAAAAGGTTAAACAAAGTATTTGTGTAAGGATTCACAACCACAGAAAAGGTCAAAGAGGTTCTCATATGAGTTCCGTACTTCTCAAGTGATATGTTTTGGGCACTGTCGCAAACTGAACAAGCTTCAGAACATACAAATGAAAATTTTAAGAGGATTTCTCAGATGATACTGGAAACCAGTCAATCCGATTTTTATGCCTGGAAGATGCCTATTTATTATGCAGAAAAACAGTTTTTTTAAACAACATACAGATAAACCAATGTAATGAGAAAGCAAGGTAACACAATTTTGCAGTATGCACTCATGAGCAACAAATTAAATAGTACTGCTTTAATGGAGTGTCTACAAAGGCCCAAGTAAGAATGATCAGGTTAATACTGAATTTGCAAAAGGCTCCTCACTATCCTTACCTAAGGTTTCAAAAAATTTATGCTGTTGTGGTATAAGAGGAAATGCCTACTTTGATTAAAAACACCCAAACCAACAAAACAAAAAACAATAAAAAACCCAACCTGCTCAAAAGAAAAAAAAAAACCAAACAAACAATTCCCAGAATGAATGTTTACTTTTCAAAGTAGAAATTTGTAACAAAGAAGCCTCACTAGGACCTCTGCAGGTTACTGTGCTGTTTAATGAACATGAGGTGTCAATGTTCTCAGATAGTAACACCACTTAAAAGCTGACCACAAACACATACAAAAGGATCTTACAAATATTCAATGTCAATACATGCAAAGTAGCTGGGAAAAAAAGAACCCAGACTGTAAAAGTCCTGTGATGCATACAAAATTAACAAAACTGCTACCCCAAAAAGAAAGTCCATTTTTTTCATAGTTCTCTGAAAACATAAGCTCAAAAATTAGCAGCAGTGAAAGGCAAACAAAACATCAGCAACAATACAGAACAAACAGAGCCTGAAAGAAGATGCTGTGCCATCTTGGCACGGGCATATGGTACACACAGATCTTGAAAGCAGCATTCAGAGCTAGTCAGTCACCTCATTGGCAAAGAGAAGAAAGAATCATGGACTGTAGACTGGTGACAAGGAAAAATCAGAAGAACAGAAAATATGTATGAAAGCTGTTCCAAATAAACTTTTCAGTTTGAGGTGAACTACTGCAATAAGATAAGAGACCTACAAAAACTACATAATGAGCGGTCAGTGCCACTCACCTTAGCTTTTTATTTTTATTTTCTGATTAGCTACAGAGGAGATCAGGTACAAAGCTAAATAGATCTCCACTCGGCCAAACATAACATATAGCTTTCATTGATTTTTTTTTTTTAAAGTCTGATAAGAAAAATACAGTGATAGATACACTGAATGAAAAAAAAAGGTATTTACCAATTTTTCTTGCAAGCTTTATGAAATCTCCATTTTAACTACCTTGTATTTAAATTGTTAGCATCTATTTATATATAAGTGGCATTAATTTTTGAATACAAAGTTTTTGTATGTATAAATGTATTCAAATCTAAAAACCATGTGACAAATCATAAACAGATTGTTGTGGCAAACATCCTTTTCTTCTAAACATTTTGATTTGATAAAAAAATATTTAACTGTATTATTGGAATTTCTTAATGAATAGGGATTTCCTAATTTTAATAATGCTAAAATATCTATGTAGTTCAGCAATGTAAAAGTATGACCAGTGGAAACTTTTTCTGCTATAAAAGAGAGACAAGGTGTTCTTTTTCTCCCTTATCCCACCCAGTTATTACATGGTACTAATGCTAATACCACACATTTTGTAGCTTTTATGCTAAGAATTTTGTAATCATCCCTCTTCTGAGTGAGTACACAGTACACAAATGAGAAATAACAGTACTGCTTTTTTTCCTTTTGGAGAAAAGAACTTTCCTGAAACTTTTCTCTCAAATTATCAGAGTTAGATCAGACTCGCGAGGAAAAAACCCATGGTTTCAACTGAAACAACAGACAGACAATGCAGTTACATTTTCTTACAAAACTTCTCTATTAAATTACATTCATGTGTTCCTAACAACAACAAAAATCTTTAATTATCCAAACTATCCAATGTGGCAGTAATTAGTCTCTGCTGATTCAAATATTGTGAAGAAAACTCAATATTATTTTCATCATTTAAAACTCTAAACTTATGTTCTTTAAAATGCATTTGGCATTATAGAAAAAAAAAGTGTAATTCTATAAATTAGTTTTTAAGTGTTAATTATGAAGAGATATATGACATAAAGCATTCAGTTCCTTTCTTGATGATATTAATATTTCTGTTCTTCATTATCTTGATGTATTGCACATATATTAAAAGAAAATTATTATTGAAGTTGTATTTTTCCCTTAACAACTGTTGCTGTTGCTTTATTCACCTCTGGTCACTGTAAACTAAGTTTCAGAAAATCTTAGAAGATAGAAAGAGGACTTGAGGCATGCTTTAAATACTCAGGACTGGCTTTCAGGACCTTCACCCAAAGCTCAGGGGTTTATGCCACATCCACTGGAAACTCCACCTGTCTCCAAGGACCTTTGTTGTCCTTCCTCCCTAACTGCATCTGACAGGAGTGGCCAGACAAGGGCTCCAAAATCACTGCTCAATACAGAACACTGTGGGCATAATAACAGCATCAAAGCAATAGAAACATCTGCAGCAATACATATGTGTGACACACTAATTTAACTCTAGTCTGTATTCTATAAAAGTCATTTTGTGTATTCCATTGTTTTCCTTATCAATAATTTCCCAATAGGAGCTTGTAAAGTAATTACAAGCAAATAAAACATGTAGGCATACAATCTAACAGCAGGCATAATATAATGAATATGGTAGCTTAAAGTCAAGAAGAAATAGAGGAATAAGACTGAGAATTATGCTGTGAAGTTTTGAGGAAGTGCTAGTACACAAGACAGAAAAATGCTGAATCAAACCAATCTTTACTTGAGTGTATCTCTGAAGAATCTAAACAGCTGTTGTAAAGGCTGTCAGAGGGGAAGTTTAAACTGTGATCTTTTAAGGTTTTGGGTGTTTGCATGCACAATATTTGATTAAGAATAAAAGGGAAACATTTAAACAATTTCAATTCTCTACTAATAAACCAGAAGTAACAGGTAAAGTTTCAAACTTTGTAATTAACCTGCATTGATTGCAATCACTTTATTTATCATTAATTTAATAAAGAAATACAAACTTAACACCTAACAGAAAAAAAGGTCTGCATATCTTCCTACAGCCAACATTTTTTCCCATAACTTAAATGGACAGAAATAACAATTTTGGGCAGCAGGTTTACTTATACTTTCTAGTATAACAGTGGCCAAACAAATTGATCCAATCATGTATTGTTTTGTCCTCATAACTTGTTTAATCAGTTAGATGTCTTTTAGGAAGGTACTGAAATATTTGTGAAGAATGGGTACTGTAAGTTTCAAATGATTGTGCTTGTGCACACACGTTGTTAGGATAAATAATGCTTAGATCACCTCTAGACTTTCTATAAAATAAACTAATTCTGAGTCTTATTTTCCAGATGTTCAGTCATTCTTTCCTGATTACTTTCCATTTAGAGCATCTCTTGGACCCAGACTACATGATAGTTCAATGCATGAATAATTCCTGCACAGAACATTGAAATCATGCAGTGTAAGAGACATTTTATCATCCTTCTCCAGTGAAATCATTTAGTTAAACCTTTGACAAAGTCTCTTCTTGCTCATCATTTCTACATGTCAGCATGAGTGGTCAAGTAAGAAAACAAACCCAAGATTTTCTCTTGTTCTTTTTTCACTAATAGTCAAACACTAAAGAATAAACATTTCTTTTTCTTGCTAACATTTAAAGTATGTTTACTTCCTGCACATCTGTCTTGAATTCAGGGCAGAAGATATGTTTGTTGTTCAAAGTTGTACTGCTGTTAGCAGAACAAACTTTGCTGCAGATACAACTTCCAGTAAAATAAGCTCAAATCCAGATTACAAGGTTGGTTTTTACCAGCTGTTAGGTGAATCTGCATGCCCTTTCTGTAACTGTTTTTCCTATCTCATTCTTTTTTGAGGCCAGTAGTAGACAGTGTCTTGGCCTTCTTTTTCCCCCCCGCAGATATCAGAGTGGGACAGGTAGTTCCATCAAATTCTGCAGACTATCAGTGTCTCAGAGAGGGAGAAAAAATGACTTATTAAATGAGGATAATGAGAAAAGTAATCCAAAATTCAGAGGCAGAAATCTCCAAACTACTTCCAATAGAGCCAGGGCAACCACAAGGTGCTATGCAAAATCTTACAGAAAAATAGTTAAGAGTATTGTAGCAACACAGAGCCTAGAGTGACAAACCTTGTTAAGAGACACTTACTGAATTGGACAAGATAACAGACAACTCCAAAAGACAAAGAATTGCATATGCCATTTTTGACAGACTTTTACTTTCAATATTTACATGTCATGCTTAAAACTAAGGCAGTTTTGGTGTGCCAAGGAATAATTTCCATATATGAAATAAATACTAGATAAAAATTTCACTGTGTAATAAATGTAATATTTAGCTGCATGAAATACCAAATTTGCCTTTTTTCCTGGCTGATATCTTCAGTTTAATTTTTTCCTTCTGTTTTTATACACACACAGAAAACCTTTTTGCTATTCTTACAGCACTTACTACGAGTCGTAAAAACAGAGGAAGATACACTCTTCCTTTATAAACAAGGGGACTGAGGAATGCACTGACAAACTTACTGTCTGTAACATGGCTGCAATTTCAAACAGTTGTTACATTTCAAGTGCTGACAGAGAAGTTGAACAAAAAGAAATACTTTATTCACAAGACATCGTCCCGAAATGCAGACACAGGCTTAACATGTAATTATATTTTAATGTGTACAGTGTTCGTCATGGGTTACTCTATGCAGTTAAACCAGAATCTTGTTGTATCTCTAATTTGAGCACACTTTGCATCTCTGAAATGTTAAGGAAAAAACCCCAAAATATTAATGTTAAACCCCAGGTCTTTTACTCTAGGAAGAAAATCTGAACTATAAAGGAAAAAGAGGTAAGAAGTGCTTGTTTGGCATTTCTCCAGCATTGGCCATATCATGCAGCCAAATACAGCAATATTTCCAGTGGAAACATAATACTGGATAAAGGATATTTGCAGTATAGTGAAAACACAAAAGCAAGCAAAACGCCTGGATAAAGTGTTTTGCGTAGTTGATAGATGATTGCAAAAAATCCAGGCATCAGTAGAACCTTGCGTGAAATCAGAGAAACCACGAGTACTCGTTTTTGTACTAGTAACAGAGAAATGGCACTGCAACTAAAGAGACCAACATTTATTACAGTTCTAGCCTTGACTGCAGAAAGTAGATGGGAGTTCTGTTAGCAATTAGAATCGACTAAAAAAACCCCTACAACAACAAAAATTAACCTAGCAAACTTTTAAGCACTACTAGAAAGATGCACTAGAGTTCAGAACAAATGTGCTTTGATTATTACAACTACTCCTTCCACACTGTAAAAATATTTTAAAAGCAGACAGGGTCTGGGCATCTGTCTTACTAAACCTATTTTCAAAGCTGGAAGCAGACATGCAATGCTACAAGCAGGCACTTAACAACCATATAATAAAAGAAATTATTTAAGATGTATTACAATATACTGAGATCTTCTATTAAAATGCCACATTGGATCAGATATGCAGACAATATTTCATCATTATTTTGTACCTTAAAAAGCAAATAAAAATACTCCAAAAACATCAACCAAAGAACAAAAATTTTACAAGACGTTAAATACAACATTTGACTAGGTCTCAAGCTATTTTAAGGTCTTCATCTAAACACAATATGATTTACAGCTTGAAATCCTGAATTTATTAGGTGGATTAGTACCCATCATAATTGTTTTCCCTTCTGTTTATGTAAAACTTGAAAATTTTTCTAAAGCACCAGAAAAATACAACACAGTAAGTAGCATGCAAAACAAGAAACAGAATATCACACTGCATTGACAATTTCTCTCTCCTGGGTGCCTTTCTGAGGCCAGTAAAAAACATTAAAATTACATTTCTGCAATTGCATGAACACTGCATCCTAAAAATATGCTTTATGTTTGATATAGAGAATATTTACAAGAAAGATGTAAGTTGTCTAGTACCACAAATTGTCGGGAGGGGGGCAGGGGGAAGTTTCATTTGACTGCATTTCTTATTTACAGAAAACCATTGATTGTATTGTACTGAGTAAGATATGAGTAAAATTACGTGTCAGTGTACATCAAACATGGAAAAAAACTCAAGACTGCTGCTAAAACCCTGGGCCAGGGGACAAAAAACACTGATCACATTTTTTTACTGTAGTCATTGCCATACAACTTAAATAATAATGTATAAAGATGCAAATACATCAACTGACTATTTTTGTTAATGCAGGCACTCTATCATTATTTTAACTTTTGTTAGTACATTCTTGTTAGTACATTCAAATTGCAGCAGAAAATCCTAAATGTTATAACACTCAAAAATGTGTAAAAACCTTTGGTTTTAATAAGGAATTAAAAACGTTGCATACATAAAGGTAAAGCTAAATACTTGGGGTTGTGATTCTGTAATTTCTGCATGAGCTCTATGATTAGATCACTCAGAGACCTCTGCATGGAGTGACTGATGCCAGAAATACTGCTGGGCGAGATCTCTATTTTCCTTGCCCCCACCATGCAAATTTATTTCCTGCTCCTCACCACTTTTTCTCCATGCCTATTTTATGTTCTTAGAAAAAGAAAAAAAAAAGAAAAAAAAAAAGACTTCTAGCATCAACCATTTTCACAAATTCCCCCACCAGACAAAAGTTTTCTCATGTTTGTTCAATCATTTCTGCACAGCAAGGGAATAAAAGAGCTATTAAATTCCCTTTTGCAAAGACTTTTGGTTTTAGAAAACAGCTATTGAAAGAGGAATATACAAAATCTGCACACAGCTCTTAGATGATCATGTGTGCTTAATATTGTAATAGGATAAAGGTTAAGAATAATATTGTTTGACCCCTTCAACTACTGACAGTCATGCCATGTTATTGTTAGTGTTGCATGTTAAGCAAGCAAATTTTCAATGAACTTGTGTTGGCTTTACCACAGACACAGATGTTAGGCGGACTCCTTTTTTCATAAGGTTCTCATTATTAACTGAAACCAAGTTGAGTATTCGACTGAAGGAAAGGACCATATCATTGTTTTCAGATTTTGCTCTATGACTTAACTGAACTACATCTGCCAGCTTTGGAAATACCAAGTACTTCTTGGCGCCAGTACTGGCGCCTTGCTCTATGACTACCATCTTAAGCGCTTCAGCTTGAGGAAGTCTAGTAACCATCAAAACAGTTTAATAAAACCTTAAAACTGTGATTAAGAGTTACTCGCTAGCTGACACAGTGCTCTCAAATTTGTTCTATTTATGAATAATTTTGCAAAATAAGCACATCATAGTAAACTGAATGCATGGCTGTAAATATGTAGCCTAGAAAGTTCACAAGATGTTTTCGTGATTTATGAAGTCTGTGTTATGCTTGAAACCACATTTATTTAATAGATAGGCTGGCACTTCACAGGATAATTCAATCTGCTTCAAATCTATCCAAAGCCTTTGGGAAACATAAGGGATGCTCTGAATATAAATGCAATTCCACTTTTCACCTTTTTGCACTACTGTCTCTTAGCATAAATGTGAAAAGTATTACACTCCCCTAAAAGATCTCACTTTGTAAAAAATGCTGTTGAAGATGAAAGAACTCCACAGTTTGTGCTAACCCAAATAGAGCAACTATTTTATAAAGCAAATAAATTAAACATTATAATTCACTTTTCTGGATATGTCCCAAGGCTATCTGAATTAAAATAAACAACATATCATTCTTTCTTCCTCAGAAAGACCAAAAATCAAAGTGTCTATATTATATACCACTTATACAGGTGATGTTGAAAGGGGAATATAAATGCCAGAACAAGCTATTTTCAGAAAAAATAGTGTAAAAAAGGCCTCATATTAATTTATTTTACATATCAAATGATATAAATATTTAGCATTTCCAGATTATTATGCGATCTGAGAATAATCAATAGTTATTTCACTTACCGTGCTGAATGTCCTTCATGTCTAGATGAAGGCTAGACATTAATATTCCAACAGCTTGAGATCTTTTGTTACTTAACAATTTGACAACCTGCCAAGAGAAACACAACTATTATTATCAATCTGCAGGATAATGTACAAGATAGTTTGCATTATTAATGACATATTCAAGAAATAGTTCTTTGTAGTCTATATATACATCTAAAAATGAGCAAATTTATTATTTTTAAAGTTTGCTTCTGCTGTATAAATCCATTACAAGCATATGTAACTGTGTCACCTAGTTGAATTTAATCCTAAAAGAGTCACAATTATAAAGGTTCCCCTAGTCTTCCTTCTTCATTAGAATGCACACTTTACTTCACACTGATGTTACTAAGTGTATGAAACACGCTGTCATATAAAAAAAATTCCAACTGTGTCTATCTTGGAATTGCTTTGGTTTTCAAAACCACACAATGATTTCCATCTTTGATGTAAGTTAAAACTGTGAGAATTTGTATTTTATTTGAATGTTTGACGTAGTAGGCGCCAATATGAATTTTATTTTAAAATCAAAATAACCACGTACACATTGGGGTTTTCTTTGATCACTTTAAGGAATATAAAAGGTCACAAAGCTTTTTTGTTTTCAAAATAGAAAAAAAAAAATCCCAAAATCAAGCCATCAAAACATCTCGCTCTAGGGGGTTAAAATTGGTGATTAAAACAGACTTTCATACGTGTTGGTTTTGCAAGCATAAAAGCAGCACGTAATTCGCAGACTGTCTTCCATAGGGCTCTAAGTTGTTTGAACTCAACTTGATGTACATTTTATATCATTGTTAGGGGAAACAAGTAATGCCAGAAAAGGATTTTATCTGTAAAACGACATGATTCTAGATGAAATATATTTCAGTGCGGAGATACAACCATTGCATAGAAGGAAGAGGTTTATATTTAACCTACTTTGGTTGCTGAGTTTTACACTGTACTAGCACTCTGAAAAAAACCTTTATGAGTCACATGGAGGAAAAAAGAAAAGCCAGATAATTAGAACTGTAAGATCAAGTCAGGAAGCATATACACATTTTTTCAAGTTACACAGCTCCTGTTGTAGCACCAAGGGGCTGTATTATCTACAACCACACTGGCAAAATTATTTAAAAATGAATTAATAGAAAAGAGATTAGAAAAAGTGGAATTAATTTAGCCAGAGTAAAGAATTTCATGATCCAGTTCACATCTTAAAAATTCATAAAAGTACCCAGAAGATGTTTGCCCTGATTTACTGATTCCTTGCCAACTTTGATTCACTTACATTTTCAGACACAGGTTTGTACACTGATGTTTGAACAGTAGAAGAGAAGGAAAATCCTGACCCAGAACTCTGCCACTGGAACTACTTAGGAAAGGAAACTTGAGAAACTCACAGTACTTACAGTATAGGTTTTCTGAGGATGTGGTTGGCTGGCCAATTGTTTAATTTTACTTTTTCCCTTTTTAAACCTTCATAACCATTGATTATGAAGATATTTCATCCCCTTTTCCTCACAGATGCCAAAGTAGCTTCAATGGAGTGAAAATACAGCAGTAGAAGCCCTGAAGATAAGGGGCTAATGTCTATGTCTTAAACATGAATAGCCAGATCGCTGTGCGGCCAACCAAGGATTGCTGGTAATAACATGCTGTGAGAAGTAACAGGACGTGGCTGGAGAAGGGGGCCATGCGGGGGTAGGGCAGCAATTTTCTGGGACAGAAGTCTTGTTCTGGCTCCTGGAGATAAGCACAACATGGTACAGTGCGCATGCAGGAATGAGGTCGAGAAAAGGGCATGGATTGTTGACCAAAAGCCAACCCAGTAGGAGGAGATCAAGACACCGGAGACCCCCCCGAAGCCCTCCAAGCCATTTCCAGAAATGTTTAGCAGAACGAACTGCACGTGATAACTAATTTGCATAGAAATAGAGACACTTACTTATCTCCAGGGCAGGGAAAACTTAACTATAAATACTCCCATGAAGCTCAGGTATGCATGCTCCAGGACTCTGGACATCCCATTAGCTGGATCGACACAGTAGCAAGGACTGGTGATCTTTCTCCCTCCCTCTCTCCAATTTCTCTCTCTCACTCTAGCTCTTTATTCAAAACCCACCACTGTGTGCTTATACTGGAAAATAAGGGAATAACATAGCAATTTCCATGACAAGTGTATAATTTGCTAATAAAACTTTGTAAGCTTTTACAGACCTTCTGACTTTTGTCATTCCTTTTTGACCATGAGCATCTGCACACCTGCGTGTTTCCTTCCCTTTTGGGGTGGGATGCCTCAACCGCAAAAATACTGCTCATTAACCAAAAATTTTAACATTAGAAAATAAATGTGTCATAACTGATGTTCACAAGGTTAAAGACCTAAATTCAAGGCATGGCTACTGATATCACCTGTCAAAAATTAGCAAGAAATTCCTATGCAAATGTAACGTACTATTAGGAATTTAAAACTGAAGTCAAATGGACTGAAATAGTATAGGATAGTCAGATTTTTATGAATTCAAAGGGGAAACTAATGTAATTTGGAAAAATATAATTAGGATAACCTGCACTAGTCTTCTAATAGGCGATAATCACTCTAAATATTTTTTAAATTTCATTTAAGCCTGGAACTGAGATAAAGCTGGGTCAATAGGAGATTTTCTTTTTATAAAGAGAGGCTGTTACTGATTTACTTCTTGGAGCTACAAAAGGATTACAAAAAAAAGTAGGTCTTGGGTAGCAAGGTATAGATCAAATCTTTCTAACAATTAAGTTGCAATCCATAATAGCAACCAAACAAGTATCTTTCATTCTATCAAAAAAACCCCCAACAAAACAAAGGATTCAAAATTTCAAAAAGAACAGAATTTCTTCAACTGATGCTGCTACCAAACCATACTTCCAGAAAAGGCAGAGCAACACAAAGAAACAATGCTGTATGTTACATAACAAAAGTTCAAAAGCTTCACTTTAAAATTATGTATTCCAACAACATCAAAAAGACTGAATTTGGTATGGTGGATGTTTGGGGAACTGTTGATTTCAGCTCCCATCATTATTACTCAAGTCTGAAACATCTCATATCAATAGCATAATTAACTTGCTGGGTCAGCATATAGTGGGAATCCTTTGTTGCCTTTATTTATTTAGAATACTATCCCAAAGCTGACAAATGAAGTGAATTAAAAATCAAATGCAAACTCATTGCAAAAGTGCTATCAGAAAACAACAATAGTCACACAAAGTGGCAAGAGCTCATCTGAAGTAAGCTTGTATGTTTCCTGTCACTCAGATTCTGCAAAAATAAAGTAGAAATGGAACTGATGCTGGATACTATGTTGTCCAGGAGTGAAACAAAACAAAAGAAGAAAACTGAGAGCAAAATAGCTTTGTTAAGTGGTCTTCCACGAAACAGAATTACAACTGCTTTCAGATATGAACCTACCTAGAACCAACTTGACCTTTCCAAAAGAAGCAGAACTACACTGTTCCCTCTTGGAGGCCCAAAGAGCAAGGATGAGTTGGAGTCTGTTCTTGGGAATCTCCCACTTCTAATTCATCACTCTTGTAGTATTATATTTGCTTCAAATTGTGAAATCAGTTTCTATCTTCCATCAGCATTCTAAAGCTCATAGAGCTACTAAGATCGGGCTTACAAATACGACAAGGGGACCAACACTAGAGAAAAAAGAACCAAATAAATTAACTATGTTGTTGTCATGCAGGCTAGAACATGATTGCTGTCACTGCTGTAGGACTGGACTTAGGGACCTAGTAGATCCTTTCAAGTCCTGGCTTAAAAGTTAGCAAGAAAAAGAGGTTGCTTTTTCTGAAAGGGAGCTGATAGACAGGAGAATAATTATTTGCTGAGTGCCACATCTTGACAGGGATTAGAAGCAAAAAAAACCAAAACAAAACAAAAAAAAAAAAAAACAAGCCACTGTCCACATGAAGAATAAGTTATCTTTGCTGTCAAAATTCTGAACTATGATGATATCAAAAGAGTGACAAAGAGCATGACTGTCAGGTGAATGGGTACGTAACAGCAATAGATAAAGTAGTTTCACATAGCAGCTACTATTTTTCTCTGGTTTTATTTAAAATGTAGGGTTTATGTCAACTTTTATACTAATCTCTATTGTGCAGTTCATTCCCATCTCAGTCAATTGCATGAATACTAGAGTTTCCTCCAATAGAATGGCTGTAACAATACAACAGTAATTCAGAAAATATGAATATTAGCATAAATGCCTAAAGCAATTCCCACATTTAAAAGTAAAACAATAAAATAAATCAACTGCATAGTCTGGGCCTACAGGCTACAGACAAGTGACGCCATTTAAAGGCAGAACAACAAAAGTTCGATAAATCCAATCTCTACAAGATCTAAAGCCTTAGACACAATACACAGCTCCTTTTTAGTCTGGATTCTGGAACTCTGCTTCAAACAAATTTTAAAAAAAATAAATAAAAAGGAAGCTAGAGATATTATCTGCAGCCTGAAGTCTAGGACAAACTTTCTAATTGTTGAGTGGTCCTTATTGTTGAGCAGTAAACAAACTACATGCCAAATTTGTTCCTGATTGTTTGACACAAGCAAAAACAGTCAAAGAGGTATTTAGTGAAAGGTAATGCAAGACACATGTTTGATGAGAACCCTGAAGCAAAAAATATGAAGATTCCATTTCCCCAGAATAATATTTAGTTAAAGCATGGAATTTTTTGATGGTTCTTGCTTTCTGTTTCTGATATTGACTGCCAGCGCTTAGAAAAATTATCCCAAAGTTCTCACTGGTTAAGAAAAACTACTGTACATTACATGAAGTCACATGCAGAAAACTCCACTTTACAAAGGCCTATCGTTCATACCTGTGGCAGGGAAGAGGAAGAAACAACGAAGTTCCAATAAAATGTTAAGAGACAGGATCAGGGCAGTAATGCAGTCACCTTCTCATTAGGCATTGTGACAAGTCTTTTCTGCAGATTCAAGTGTATTCCAAGTGTAAAATGGGCAGTCACAGAAGTGGACCCATCATATCATTCCCATGTCTATCCTTCTTATGGGTATAACAGAATAATATACTCTTAGAGGTGGGGGGTTTTGTGTGTGTCGTGGGTTTTAGTTAACCTTTTGTTTGCCTTTATTTTTAAAGGTAAATCCAGAAGTAACTTCTGGCTAATAATGGCAATTGTGAGAGTGGAAACAGGCACTACTTCAAGTAGTGAGATCACTTTGGTATAAGAGGAGATCAAAAACTTTTCCTTAATACCTACAAAAAACCCCTAACCCCCCAAAACCAAAACCCAGTCCTGGCTGTCTAACAATATATGCATGCTGATGGCACATAATGATTTAACTGAACTTACAGAGCATCAATAACAAAGCATCTCTCAGTCTCCTATCCTAACCAAAACTGAAAATTCCCTCTGGAAATTAGCTGGTTGCTTTCCCCACTGAAGATTTGCATAAGGTATATCTTTCTCTCTCTCATACAATTTTAGATGCAAGCTGTTGACATGTTATGCAAATTAGTGAAGCCAAGCAGCCATGTCCGAAACTTTATGCTTGAGGGTAGCAATAAAACATAATATTTACTTTTCATACATTTTCTCTATTACCCTGTTGTGTTATTTTCTACATAAAGCTTTTACCAATATGGATGAGAAACAGTTCATGCCCTTTTGTGCTGTTTTATCACTAAAATAGCCCTGCTTGAAATTAACATCATAAAACTATTACCGTAGGAGTAATCTTTTACCAAGAGATTGCTGCCCCAGCAATGTTCATCATTTATATCATTAGGTGAAAAAATTACCTAGATTGCTTCAATTCAGTTAGAAACTAGTTTAGTTAGATAAGCATTGTGTTCCTCAACAGAAGGCTGAGCAATAGTAAAATATCTCTTACTAAAAAATAAGAATAATGTTCCAAGGACTGGAGTGGCATTTTATTTCTAGAAGTATTCTCTTACCACAGCTTCTTTACGTCCAACTTAAAAATTCAAATATCCTGAAATCATTATCTAAACTGTTTTATTGATATGTCTTTTATGCACCTAAGGCTTTTGAAACCAAATGAAATTTTAGTAGCCTACTATTTATATTCTGGGTTGGAAACAGTGTTTAAAATTTTAATGTCAATAGATTTATAGTGGAATTTTCACACGAGAAAATCTTTAACATTTTTTTAATTTACATGATAGATTATAAACACATGGTCTGTGATTGAAAAGTTCATTGCAGTTACTTGTATAGTATTTTCCAAAAGTAGAGTTAGAGGATTATCAGTAAAGTTTCTAAAATGACTGTTCAAAAGTTAGGAAAGTAATCTATGCAAGTCAGCTCAGTCCATTCTATATCCTTATTATGCTGATAGTGATGTCAAGATTTTCTGATTACATACCATTTTTCCACCGAACCCATTCAATGTACACTGGCCAATGTTCGCCATGAAGTATATTCTTAATATTGCATTTACCACCATTCTTGAGTATGTGTATCATTAATCATGAGATCATTTTCTTCCTGCTTTACTAATTACACAGGTTTTAAGTGCTTCAACAATTGCTATAAAGCATTTTTTGACACAGGTAACAGCTTAATTTAATAAGTAATCATTATGGACCGTGCTCATTCCACACAGTCGACACTGTGGAAGAGGGTTCTATGAAAAAGACTACCCAGCCACGTAATCAAAACTAGTATTGTAACTACATGGCACAGCTGAACAAGACACAAGAGTGATTTTTACCTTCTTCTTGGGTCAAACACCACAGGTTTGATGAGACTGACAATTTGGTGAAAGGATGATCTGGGTCAAGGACACCCCAGGCTCACAAAAAGTTAGAGTGAAATTATTTTAGGCAGAATAAGAGGTGGCACAGAATCATAGCTAATATAGTGTATACTTTCAGCTGTCAGATCTCCTCAGTTCTTCACTCCTTCCCCACTTACTTTTCTTAATCTTCCTTTGCCTCTCTCCTATTGGCTCCTGTTTTCCAAACTACCAATAAAAAGTCAGAAAAAAATCTTTAGGATTATACCTAAAGTGCCTCCTAAGCAACAGGAACAGACCTATAACCTGTAGAGCATCAAAATTTAAGAAACCCTTTATGCAACTAATATATATATAAAATAATTATATATGTAATATATATATAATATATATATTATATATATATAATATAAATAAAATTTCTCCATAATTCAAGTGTATGAAACTATGTGGACATGAGCAAAACTAGACCTTGTTTCCTTTCTTAACATCATCAAAATACACAAACTGGGGGAAAAAACCCAACCCAAAAAAACTTGCAGTCTAAAGAGCTAAATTTCAGCAAAGTTATAACAGGGACTTATAATGAAAGTCAGACCACTTTAATAGGTAACAATGGCAGCCCCACCTACAATATAGCCTATAAAGGACTTTCTTTGAAGACTTAGTCGGCATTCTCATTGAGTGATCCTGCACACATTTACAGCAGCTGAGAATTTGATATATATGCATTAACAGAGCAAAATAAATCACAGTTTTTGCCATAGCGCCAAATAAGAGATGGTAAGAATAAAATCAGCTGCATTCACAAATAAATATTAACACTTCATTCTTTCTCTTTCTTTAAAGTTCTGGAAAGGATTTTAATGTGGCCTTCATTCAGTTCTAGGTGTGATACTGATTTTTTAAAAAAGTGTTATAGATTTATATTGTATTACTTGCAGATGATCATGCTGAGAAAACAACTACAACCAATAGTTGGGTAGGGTGAAATTAACTCACTCCTTAACAAAAAAAACCTAAACAACCCAGAATGATAAGAATAATTTTAGCACTTGAAAAGGGCTCACTATTCAGAAATAATTATATCATGCATATCGATATACATACACAACAAACACATGCGTATGCTCTATGGTTTAGAGAATAAAAAGTCCTGTGTGCAGAACAGCAATTTACTTCAGAATCATTAATTTTTCATGCACTAAAACATCCCAAAACTATCAAATCTTTCTACAGATTAGCTAGAATTCTCCCTCCTGCCATGTGGCCTTCTCTGTAAATACATTTTTATTTCAGCTTACAATAAAAACGGTTTTATTAAAATCATATGTTTATACAGAGTACCAAATACTTTATACATTTGAAAGTTATCTGTACATTTTTTCATTACCACAATTTCCAGTGTAGCCAGTACTTTACATCCAATCCATCTAAGCAATACATTCACTCAGCAGACCCTGCACATCAACGCAAGGAGCAAAACCAATTGTCAGACAAGAGCGTTTCTGAAAAGCAGCAGAGTGAGGGTCCTGGTTCTGTGCTCTACAGTGCTTCTTCATAGCTCAACAGGTGACAAAACACATCTGCTTTGCATAACATGTCCCTGTAAAAATCACTACAGAAACACCATTTGTAAGATCTTTACAACACCTATAACTATCATAGAAGCCATGTAAGTCAGTAACCACTTAAACAGCGCTTGGTGCTCCCTGTAAAAAACATACTTGTGGAATTACAGCCATGCTTTCCCCAAATAACTGTTTCTTCTCCTAAACATGGATGGACTTCATTATCCAAGTGTTTACTGCAGTATAAATGAAAAGAATTCTAAAAATGAAGTCCTGCATTCCAAATTGCTGAGAGGGTGTATGTGGAATATATTTGTGAAGCTGTTCTGTTTCAGTTGCCCCATGGCAGTACTCTGAAAAGCCCTAACTGGATTCTCACGTGAGTATTTAACTTTGACATCTGCAATAAATGATAGCTCTAACCATAGTTCTAATGAAAGCCTGTGATTATCTGTTTGGTCAATCTTTTCCCCCAGATACTACAATTCAACTAGCCAGACTTCTCTATTGGGCAATTTCTTTCTATTTTGGAGAGCAGTACATTTGTTTGATTATCAGAGGAAGAGAAACAGAGGATTCTCTCCTGTGAATTAAGGTGGCCCACAGGAATGTTTGTCCTAAATGACAGCAACTACTTTGATTGCCTTAAACTTCTGTGTGGAAATTTCTGTAAGAAAAAACTTGCTCTTTTCAAAGAAGTTAAGAACAATCAGTCATTCCAATTTAGCTTTACCTACATTTTTTTTAATTTACTGACAACATATTTAAATTTTTGGCATTGCAAGAAAAATAAATATTTAGTATTAAAATCCATATCTAATGCTTATTCATAATAACTGTCTGTCTTTAAGCTCTCTTTATGTTACAGAAGTAAATAGTCATGCTTTCTACTCTGTTGAGAGATTTTCATCACCAAATCTTATGAAATGTGCAGGGACCAACGGCATCACTTTGCATTCCTTTTTTTACTTAAACAACTATGATAGCAATTAAGCTAAGAATAACCATTAAAAAAGGGCTTTTTCTGGGAGGAGAAAGAGGAACAAATATCTTGCACTTTGGGCATTTAGTGCAGGACAGCAAGATAGCAGCAGAACCTTACATATCCTCCCATCCCAGTTAGTACAGCCTAGTGCAGCACAGTGATACGTGTGTTTGCACTATCCTTCCTATCCATCAGAGAAAGGTTTTATCCAACACCTTGGGATAATCATCCTGACTTTTTCCCAGTTCTGTTGCCTGCAGCAGGTTGTCAGCACAGTAAAGACCCTGTGCATTTGTATTGCTGACCAAAATGTGTCGATGGGGGCAAGATCGCCAGAACTAAGTGGAAGTCTAATAGGTCATATTCAGATATAAGGTCTAGTGAATAGAGATTTTAAAGAGTCCCACTGTGTATCCAATGTGGAAAAAAGTCTTGTACAGCATTAGCCTGCATGTCAAAAGATGATGGAAAGAACTGCCTAGCTTTGAACTGAGTACAGGAATATGAAACCAAGAATTTTAACTGTTTTTTAGGATCCTACATAAGACCATCCCTTCTGTGACCTGAAAGTTTAATTCAAAATTACTTAACATACCACTACAATTTGATTTTTACACAGGTATCAAGAAGATTACAGACAAATAGTCATGTAAACATTCGGATTCAATTCTTTTACTTGGGTGTTTAAACGTAAACATTTTAAAGTATGCTTCCCACTTTTATTATATTGAACATCATTCTATCTCAAGAAACCGGTTTGATTAATGTTGGATTTTTCCCAGCTGTGCTTGTCATTTATTGTCTGTATAAACTTCATATTCTTTACATACATAAACACAACACAAACTTAAAACCATTCTCATTGGTGTAACACTGGGACTTAGAATTGAAGCATAATTTTTCTCTGAAGTCATGATACTTCATATGCAACTCATTATTTAACGTATAAAATTAATCAGAATAATATACATACTACTCCTTGCACATCTGCAGTCAATTTCAAAGCGTCATATATCCACCTAATTATTTTGGTATTATTTTTGTTAAAGTGGATAAAGCAAAGATATTTTTAAGAAAATACATACTTGAGAAGTAATTTATGAAAAAAGAATTCTTCAGTCATTAACATGTACAGCTTTGAAATCCATCCTACATTCTCTCCTTTTCTTATTTTTCTATAGTGTGTATATATATATATATGGTAACAATTCCACACCAGGCATAATTCATCTCAGCTGCATGCAAAAATCTGTCTTTATATAATAAACAGCCTAGAAATGATCTGAAATTAAATGAGTACTCACTTGTTTAGTCTTTGTTTTTGTAATGGTGTCCGAAATGGGTTTCTTCCTCTCTTTAACAGCTGTTTTAGAAAACAGTTCTTCAAACTCATGATAATCTATGGAAGGCTCTTCAATTTTTTCCCACACAAGTGAAGCACTAGAATCTCTAAAGTTAAGCAAAAGACCTATGTAGGGCAATGTCAAACTAAATAAGGTCATAAATGGAGGAATTAAAAAAATAAAATAGCAGCAATTGAAAAGTTGTTGCTTAAATTCTACTAGCAGCATTTTGATAAGAACTACTGTTGATTCTCCCTCATACTTCTGGGTTTTCTTCTTTGTTCATGCATGATATGGTCAGGCTTAGTTATAGTCACCCCCTCTACATGCATAGGAATAAAAATAGGCTGTATATAGGCTATAAAACATACAGACATGGATAGGAAAAGAAGTAGAAATAGTTATATACAGACCACCTGTGCGACAGTAGCAAGAACTTGAAAAGGAAGAATGAATTCATCATTAAATAACAGCAGACGGGTTTTGTAATTACTACTCAGAGACATAAAGGAAAACATTTATAAGGAAACTTCTTTTCATGACCAGTAATGATCTTTTACAAATAAAAAGCCCAAAAAAACATCAACAACTGAAACCCAGTCATATCAAAGTAAGGGCTATCAGAATCGCTTTATGCAAATAAATTGCGGATTGAATCTGAATCTGCTGAGTGTACAAATTAAAAAAAAAAAAGTATTTCTATATCACTGAAGAAAGGAAAGAGAAGGATAGAATGCGTTCAGCGTACCTTCATCTAGAAGGAAAATACTACCAAAACTTGCAAGCTGCTCCAGAGAGAGGCCGATGTTACTTTGAAATTTGAGGGGAATCACAAATATGACATTTTGAAAAACATTTCACAGGAGACTTGGTGGCACACAGTCACCCCTGCATCTCTGACCAACACGTGATATGTAATCCCAAAGGACTCTGGAAATGCTACCATCAAAGAGCTTCCGCGTGCGAGTAAGTTTCACGCACTTTAAAGAAAATGGGTACCCTATTTACATATCCAACTAAATATAAAATCCTGTTTGCACCGACGTTCTCTCAAACATCTACCTAGCAGTAAAAGACTTTTGCGAATAACAAACAATATTATCAAGACAGCCACAAAGCAAAATCTCCACTCTCTACACAACTCTATGACTTACCTTTTACTGTGGAGCTGAATTCTTGTCCAGTAAAGAGGCTTCATTGGCCGAGAAGGCTCTATCACATGTTTCCTGCTCCCTTTCTCCTGATTCATCCCCATTGCAAATAAACCAGATGGTAATGGAGGAGGAAGAAAACCACAGCCCTGTGGGACTGCTGGGTAGGTGCTGCCCTGGACTGGTACTGGGAGGGGTGGTGCACTTCCAGGCAATGGTGGTGGGGCCGGAGGAGGCATCCCCAACCCAGGCAAAGGAGGGGGTGGTGGAGGGACACTAGCACCAGGCAGAGGTGGTGGAGGGGGCACACCTGCACCGGGCAGAGGTGGTGGAGGAGGTGGAGGGGGCACACCTGCACCGGGCAGAGGTGGTGGAGGAGGTGGAGGGGGCACACCTGCGCCGGGCAGAGGTGGTGGAGGAGGTGGAGGGGGCACACCTGTGCCAGGCAGAGGTGGTGGAGGAGGTGGAGGGGGCACACCTGCACCGGGCAGAGGTGGTGGAGGGGGAACACCTATACCAAGCAGGGGTGGAGGAGCGGGTACTGCTGCACCAGGCAGAGGTGGTGGCGGAGGAGGAGTGGGTGGAATGCCTGCTCCAGGCAGAGGTGGGGGAGGTGGTGGCAGTCCTGCTCCAGGAAGCGGTGGTGCTGGGGGTGGCACTCCCAGGCCAGGTAGAGGAGGAGGTGGAGGAGGGCCACCAGCCCCAGGTAAAGGTGGTGGTGGAGGGGGAGGCGGGATACCCCAACCAGGCAGAGGAGATGGGACTCCTGCACCAGGCAAAGGTGGTGGTAGAGGTGGTGGAGGGAATCCAGGACATGAGAGGGGAGGAGCTGGAGGCAGCATCGGTATCTCCCCAGTTGGCAAACGTGGAGAAGGAGGGAGAGGTGACATCATGGTGCCTGGCAAAGAGTGGTCCAGGTGTGGCACTGCTGAGATATCAGAAGAAGGGAGTCCTGAGCCAGGTAGGGGTGGTGGCGGTGGTTCTCCTGCCATAGACATTGGAGTAACAGAGGAATGGCCATGTGCTCCAGGCAGGGGGGCAGCCTGTTTGGTCGCTGGCAGTGATGGGGGAATGCTACATGTGGGCTCTGGGGGCAAAGAAGGGGGATGTTCACTACAAGTTACATCTACAGTACTTAGGGGCTGATGGGAAACTGACATTTCAGTCTCTCCTTCCAATGCAAGGGACAAATCAACTTTGGGTCCTGGAAGAGGTGACTGCGGTATACTTGGTACTGATTGGCTTGCATCCAGTGGCACTGAGATTAGCTTCGGTGACAGAATTAAGGAGATTTCAGAACAAAATGTGGGCTGTAGTTCTAGGTCTGGCCCTTCACTTTTGCCCCCTTCTAAGTGTGGTGGTGGGGGTAGCTGTGGCTGTGGCAGTGCACTGGCTGAAGGCATTGTATGTGTTAAATAATCCTCTGTTGGTGACGTTTGTACAGATCTTGCCTGTGACACAGTCCTGGGTGTGGTCTCCTCTTCATTCCTTTGAAGAGTCACACTGCTGAGTTCCCCAGAGTCTGCGTGTGTGTGCTTGTTTTCCTGCTCCCTCCCAGCAGTCTGTACCTCTGTGGCAGGGAACTGTTTCTCTAGTTCTGCAATTTTTGTCCTCAGATCCTCAATAGTTTGCTCAAGTTGTTGGATGACACTGGCACGCTCCTCAGATTTCACCTCAAAATCATCCTTTCAAAGAAAACAAATAGTAAACTCAAAAGTGAATAACATTTATCACTATATAAAAAATTAAATTTAGATCAAGAATATTAGATCAAGAATACTGGTATTCAAGAGGTTCAAAAACAAGCTAGTTATGTTAAGGCTTTAAAAAGTGAGGAATCATTTTGGCTAGCTACATTTCAAGTGGAAGAAGACAGTTTAGGAAAATTACTTGCTTCAGTGTGACACTACCTTCATCAGTACAAGCATATTTTAGACTGATTATACTTGTGAAAACCAAAAAGCAGTAGCAACCCCTCTCTCCTTGCAAATATTCTGACCAAAAAACAACCAACCACTGAGCACAAGTACTGCAAGCATGGATATGCAGACATGGTGGTGGGAAGGCTCAGCATTACTTTAATTCTGTTAATTGAAAAAATGTTAAGTGTTTCTTCAAAGGGATGCACCATGCACAACAGACTCAACATAGTATTGACTGCTGCATTTCAATATACACCTTAATGATACAACACAGATCAGGAATGCAGAACACTACAAATATTCTCTTTTGGAAAACAGCTAAATTTCAGAACAGAATAATTGTGCTTTTCTCCAGACAGCATGACTAGGGAAGAAAAGAAGCAAGACAAAACTAAGGGAGAACTTTCCTCCTACCCCAAATTTATAGCTCGTCTGCCAAGTGACAGACTGTGATAGGAAAGATTCCTGCCCGTAATGGTTGTTCTCTATTTGACACGTTTCACTTTTTTTCTCTCTTTCTCTAAAGCATCTGATCCTGCTTGCTGTAGACTAAGTAGAGGAACCATTAACCTTAAAGGCACACTAATTCCTACATTTTTAAAGAAATACCACCAATAAACTGTACTAAATTTAATGGATACGTGCTTTCATCCAAACCTACCAATAACCTTGTCCAAAAATAGTAGCCCTTTTTGCTTATTCAGGATTAATGAACAGGAGACAGACATGACTTTACAACAAAAAATCTTCTAATAAAGAAATTATTTTCTAGCTGCATGCATTTACTTTTTAGCACTCTTGTTTTCTCTTTCAATTTGAAGTATTAGCCAGCACTTCAAGTATTTAGTTGAATTAAGTTGTTCATGCAACAAGTTTCACAAGTGGTTACAGTAAAACTTGTTTAGTGTCTTTTTATTCCCTTTTGTAAAATCATATGCATCTCAGATGAGACCATACGCTTACTAATAGGAAATATTTCAAATATTCAGATTACAGATTTTGTAAAGAAGCCTACAAACAAACACACAATACTTGATATACCAATTGCCTTGATTTGTTTCAGGAAAATGTTTTTTTCATCTTTTGACACATGAAGCATTTAAAAGTAATTTTTTTTTCTGGAAAATGAAGTTAAAACTTCCCCAGCTGGGGATTATCAATAAAATACAATATTCATTAATACTTAAAAAAATGTTTCTGCACAGAATTGTTTTCAGACACAAAAATTCAGTTTCTTATTTATCTTATAATTTCTTAGTTATCTTAAAGCAATCCCAGAAGTTGAACAGCAACTACTATATTGAAACCAATTATTGTTTTGATTTTGAAGTACCATTTATCAAAAAAACTTACAATCCCTTAGATTGTTTGAACTTTCTGGAACAGCAGTTTGAACCAAAAGTTATGTATTACGACTAGATCTCCCTACACAGGTTGAAGAAAAATGTAAAACAGAGAAAGGAACATGAAAAAATGAATAGTGAAGGAATTAACAGAGACATATTAACGAAGAGTATAATAAGAAGGAAAAAAGGCTGAGAAAGAGATTTCCATTACAAATTACTCATGGTGCTTCAGTCCATCCAGTTTCCTTTAATAACTCAATACTTTGTAGCAGCAACAGTTTTGTTGAAGAATTTCTTAATAAAGGAGGAATACAATATTGTTTATCCCTTTGTTTCATCTGCTCTTATCCCCCTACCAGTCACCTGCAAATACAATAAGGCCTATCAATTCTTCAAAGGGCAGTACTATCAAAGGAAATGTGTTGCTAGGATTATTAAGGCCACACACCAGTTTTCAGCTGAGATCAAATCCAGTTTCCCCAGACGGTAATTCTCCTAAGCTCCCATTTTACACTGTAAGAACGCTCCAGCAAGGATTTTATAAGAGATACAGCAAATTCATTTCTGCCACAAACAAACTGCAGCCAACAGGATTAAGCACAATATTCAATGGCTCTGAAGAGATTTGCCTTAACGATGGCTGATCTCAGAACAGTTGCCTGTTTTAAAAACTCTTTTACTCTGGAGATTGGATTCAACTTTTAACAAGAAAAAGAAGTAATTCTTGAATACTGAAATTCTATGTTAGCTGCAGGAAAAACCTAGAATTCACTGTTCTACAAGACAATTTACCCTGAGGATAATGAAATTTCTTTCAAGAGAAGAACTGGTTTTTAAAGTTTTTTAAAAGTGGGCAATCCAGTGAGATGAATTAGCAATTAAGACAAGAAATGAAAATGTACAGATGAATTAAAGGGACTGTTTAGCCCATGCCATAAGAAGCAGTGTTTCTGCTATCCTCGAGATAAAGCATTTCAAACAAGCTGGTGATTTCCTATCATGTTTTACCCAACAATCACCAACATATCCAGGTTTTCATAGAAATGGCATAAGTGTGAACAAACAAGACTTTGATGTGAATGAAGAGATACTTATCCAGAAGATATGATGTACTTAAATTTATTTGGTCTAAAAAACAAAGAAACCAAAAGCAAAACAAAACATAGCCCCAGTATTTATGTGTTTCAGTAATTATTTTAGACAGAGATATTTTTCATTTAGACTTTTAAGATGCCCTCAGAGTAGTTTAATTGGATTTTTGCCTCTGCCCTAGTTTAAAATCTACCTCTAGATCTGAAAGGGCTTATTAAACAAACTTAAGTCACAGAATGCTTCCACTGTCCTCAACAACGAAGGAAATCAAAACGATATAAATCCAATCAGAAATTAAAATTCTACAATTTTCTTAGAGAATAAGCAGGAGAATACTTAATTTTTCATACATGTAAAAGATGGTCAAAAGCTGTTGACAAAGACCAGAAGACTGAGATTAAAAAAACCCACACATAATTAAAAGAAGTTCCATTTTCAATCCAGGGGACAATTCCACAGCAGAAACCTACAGGGTTTAAAAGAGATATGAGGAAACTCTGTCTTTCCTAGAGTTCTTACCCAGGACCCAGGTACTGTGGAACAGTCTTCTTTCTGTAAAGAAAGAAAGAAAGGTGGAAGCTTAACCCTTGCTTCATCCTGGTGGCTTGAGTATGAAAGAGTGAGCAGGAAAAAAGTACACTGAGAAGTGTATGGCTATAGAACAGTGCCCAGCATTTCCAAAACAGGCTGTACATGCTCCATGTGCAGTGAGCTGGATGCTCAGTCTGGGTCTGATGTCCTTTTTGGGTTGCACTGCTAAGGTTGATTGTACACAGATCTGGGAATGTTTGCTTTACTGGCTAAAGGTACGCTTGGATCTGCACATGTACATTACATACAATTCATTCCAATCTTGTCATATTTTCCACATGTGCACATCAGATGTCCAGCATAAAGCTGATCTATATGGATAGAACATGTCCAGGATTTTTAAACATGTAAAAGATCAGATTGCAGCTACCTCTTGCTACAGAGTTGACAACCTAGTTTCTCAGATGAGTGACTGAAACCTATAGACCCTTCTATAACTAAATTTTCCAGGCAGAAAAAACCCACATCTGCAAAAGTTAGCCCTAGTCTATATGTATATATAGACACACACATAAGTGTCTGTATTATATATTTGTCTGTATCTATCTCAGCTTTTATTCATTTATATGCTTTATGAACAGCCATAATGTATCTTTTTTTTTTTTTTTAATAAGCACAATGACAGTTCTTAATGGTAATTTTGGGATATTTGAAAAATAAAGACATATTACTGTTCAGTTTTAGAAATTAATACCTTATACTCTTACAAGTCAAAAAGTTGCATCAGCAGTTAAATAATTTTCAGCAACTTGTCACTTAGTGTCATGAAATTTCCTCTCTGGATGGAATTTATATTTAGATGATAGGATTATATTTGCTTTGATTTTTTTTTGCCAAAAAAATTGACCTTTTACTTTCTCTGCATCACAATTCATGAATGAGAGTCTATGCTGCTACCTAGTTGCAAGAACACACAGGAAATAGAAGCATACAGTTAAAAAGGATTAAGATGGCAAAATAAGACCCCTCAGGTCTTCTAGTAAGTGTGCCTGGGAGCACCTGGCAGTACTAGCAGTGCACAGTTACTTGGAAGGATGCTCTTTCCAACTGCTCTGTTAATAAATGCCTCTTTTCTACCCGAAGTGAAACATTTTTGAACACGCACGCTCACCGAATGGCACAAAGTAGAGCCACAGTAAGAATTTAATTCAGTCAGAGAAATGTGATCTCTATTCAGGTTTCTCTCTTTAGAGCTGTCTCATTTTCAAAGCTACTTCTTGCAACTGCAGATCAACCTTAAGAAAAGGAGACACAACATTTAACAGGCATTTTTAGTGCTACAGTAACTGGCAAATGAGAAGTACTGGTGGAGACTTGATTTGCATTCAAACAAAATAGCATCCCTCTAATTAATTCTCACATTTCACTTAATCTCAAGGCCCATTGCAGCATGTTATTTTTACAGCAGTAGAAGTTGAGTCAAAATCTGGCAAACTTGCCAATAGCATCAGGGAGAACTGCTGAAGAAGTATAATTAATATTGAATACTAGTTTCTTCCTCAGACTACCTGATTAAATTTTTTTTGAGAGAAGCTTTTACTATTCTCAAGTTGCACATGTGGGGACAAGGGTACACATTTTCACAATAGTCCGCGTTTCTTCCTACAACCACAAGGAAACATGATGCAGAGCTTCCTAGTATAGCAATGAATGACCAAGCCCTGAAACAAAAACAGTGGAGTGCATTACCCTGCCTGAAGTCATAAAACTTATTTGGTGAAAACTTATTAAACTTATAAAACTTATTAACTTATAAAACTTATTTCCCACTCTGTGACACACTGCAACAGATGGAATACACCAGCCTGCACTATGCTGGCAATGGACTATGTAGCTGTTTCTATTCTAAAGAGCTGGGACATGTCTAATCAACCAAGTGGTTTCGCAATAACCTATCGTATGTGACAAAAAAACCCCAAACCATTACATGCAGAAATCAATAATTATTGACATTCAAATAGTTCAAATAAACAAACACAGAATCAACAGGGAACATACACCTTTGAAGAAAGATGCATGCACTGAAAACGCCAACTTGGAAAGCTGGAGGCCAGAGGAAAAAGATCTTAGTTTCTCAAAGTTTCTGTTCCTGAACAGTTTGAATTCCTTATCCCTGAGCTAAGCGTATTTCAGAGGATGAGATCTCAGTTCTTTACAGTACCCATTTTAATAAATAATCAACTTGAGAGACATCAAAGATTGAAAGAATTTTCTCTCTTTAAGGGATAACTCTGAACTTAGTTGGAAAATAACCTTAGGTTATCCCCAAGTTTTACTACAGTAGAAACCTCAAAAGAATTTTTGTAGACTACAGAAAAGATAAGGTAAAATAAAATCTCACAGAACCACTGACCACCCTAGGAGATGCACAGGAGTCAAGTTTAATTACTGTAGTCTTACATAATATTACTTTAAACCCCCACAAATAACACTTGTAGAAGCTTAACCCTTGCTTTATCCTGGTGGCTTGAGTATGAAAGAGTGAGCAGGAAAAAAGTACACTGAGAAGTGTATGGCTATAGAACAGTGCCCAGCATTTCCAAAACAGGCTGTACATGCTCCATGTGCAATGAGCAACTTCCTGACTGTCCAGGCTGAAAAACCAACCAGAAAGACTCTCTCAAGTCTTGAAGGTTTCTGTTCTGGCCTAAATGAAATTCATTATTAGAGAGGCATGAAATAACACAGCAATAAATAAGACTTCAAAAAGGGTTTACCCATCCACATCACCTAATTTAGCTCAGAAATTCGTTTAACTGTTCTGTCGCTTATCCAGTGTAAAACAAGTATGTAAATGATACTGGGTATTGAAAGAAAAAAAAAGTTGAACTTTATTAATTTTAATATAACCTTATTTTACCTGTTTCTGGTGTCTTTTATTTATTGTGCTGTGGATTGCAAAGAGACTGCTAGTGCAGATGAAGAGATAACTAAAACCTAGCCACTTATGTCAGCAGTCTATAAGCAACATGTACCTTAAAAGTCACAGATTTCCTTAAAAGTTGGGAAAAAACTGTCTGGATTTGTTTTCTCCTTAATATTTAGATTGATTATTGAAATGCCTATCACATGATGAGTTGGTTTTTTTCTTCTATCACCTGTGTTTGTTCTAAAGTATTTCAACTCTGAATCTGAAGTATTTGGTCAGTTTTCCTGTGTATCTAGGCCAAGGCAATAATTCATCTCATTCTGTTAAAACAGAAAATCTGGCATACCATGAACATTACTACATCGACGTATTAGAGAAAGGTGTTAAAATTTTTCACACCAGACCTTTCCCTCATTTTCAGTTCACCTTGAAACTTACCAGCAACCTGTAAAGCAGTCACTGTGCAAACTAATTCTATTATTATATCTGTGCTCTTTATATGCAAAAAATTGTAAGCTTTTATGCTAGAAATAACAAGAAAGATTCTATGAGTCAAAATGTGAACATTAATAGTTTAAATTTGAAGGACTTGGAATGCCTTTAATCTTTAGTAGCGGAGATCAAAAAAGCTAATGATTTTCCAGGTGAACTTTGCCATATCCTGATAAGCAACTGTCCAGAGAATGATACTTCTGCACAGTACTTGCCCTTTTTATCCAAGAGTTCAGCCAGACCACAAAATGGGAGGTTCACATGTAGCTTTTGTTTTAGGCTTCCAGCAGGGAATAAGCAGTGAAAAAATGTCCACAGTAAGAATAAATCTTTGTAGATACCCTGAGGCATGAACCTACTACTCACAACAGAAAAGGTCTGGGGAAATGGAATGAGAGCCTTCACCAACGTATCCATGAACATGCTGAAGACAGGGGCCTGAAAGTCTGTAATCTTTAACTCTTTAAAAGTGTGAAAGCTATATTAATTACAAAGCTATATCACTTGGGGTGAAAGAACCTTAAAAAAAGTCAGTCAAAATCAAGTAATTAAAAATTAGCTTTAGGTATTGAGAGGTTAAGTAAAATTTTTTTGGTATAATGGACATTAGAAAAAACCAATTTGTATCTTTAGGAAAAGCTGAATAATCATAACAAAGAGCAATTACACATTCTGGACTATGTGAGTTAGTTTTTATGAATAGTTTTGGGTTGGTTCTCTAAAGAATAAATACAAAGAAAAACAGGTATTCAAAATACAGAAAAAGAAAAAAAGTGATTTTACTGCTTTTATTTATGCCAACTTATGACAGAATGATCCTATTACCCTATGATCTGAATGTAAATAGAAGATAGCCCAGTTACTCTGTCTTGTATCCAAAGAGTAGAAATCATTCCCAGCCTTAAAGTTCTCATTCATGTTTGGCAGTATATCATGGTTACTTATTTTGTTTTGTTTTTAAATTATTTAGGTGATTTCTAAGTTAAAGTAAGGTTTATTTTTACTAAGAAAAGCATTTCTTATCTTCCTTCTACATACAGGGTCCAGTGGAAAATCTCAGGATCTACACCAATAAAAGGTAGAACCTGGTATTCAATGCCAAGAGAAATACAAGAAGAACTTGAAACAGTTCTCATTTTTGACTGGGGGAGGTCTCTCAAATACATAAAGTTCACTTGCCAAATGAGATGTCCTGCTAGGAATGTCACAAGATGCTTTCTTTCTCATACTCATATGTACACACATATACACAGACATAAATATACACTTTTTCAAACTGCTTTCCTGTATTTCAAGTAATTTCCTCATCTGTTCTCTTCAGTTTCTGTGGAATTCTTTTTAAAAAAGCTTGAAAAGTAAATACTATAGTACCAAAAATATTCTATATCATCGAAGTGTAGGGTGCTACCATTGAACATGCAACATCTGTTTTCAGTGCTCTCCAAAACATGAGAGAAATTTCACATGTAAATAACGGAACTTCCAGTATAAATCATATTTTGGTATAAAGGAAGTCTACAGATTTTCATCTGAAATAGGATTTCTGATTTGGAGAATTTAAGAAAAAAATTGTATTTTAACAATTATTGAATACAGCTCATATATTTTGCTCTAACCAGAAATGCATAGATGGCACGAGCACTACCTCAATTTATCTATTTTCATGGGCAAAACCAGTGAGGAGTCAGAGGAAAAGAGAGCAAACCATCTAAACAGGATTTTCAATTAGTATATAACTATATCATGCATTTCTATTCACTGCTCCCTCAGGGAGGTTATAGTACTCTGCTATTATTTTACAGGAAACTCACTGTAAAAGGCAAGAGAAGAAACATATTAATGCTTAGAATCATACATAGACAGAAAAGAGGTAATTTTTCTATGCAGCTCCTATCCCGTAGTTCTTTTTCAAGAAGTGAAAGTCTCTCTCATTATAGCCAAGGATTTAAAGTATCATCAAGTAATTCTTGTTAAAATAAATTTTTTTCTCAGTTTTACTCTCATTCTCCTTTTTTCCCCCATCAACTATTGCCCAAACCCTAAGGTTGGTGCTAAATTTCCAAGAATTTGTAACTAAAATGACAAAAAACCCTGTCTGTTTTTGTCTAAGTATAAAGCACAGTCAAAATGGAGAAAGGAGAATGCCCATTATGATTAAAGGATGCAAAATATATACTATTATTACTATTGTTGTTTTTATTAATATTAATATACTTTCTTATAAAATCTGTGATGAAGAAGCTGTGAAACAAGATGAATCACAAGAACTTGATCCACAGTTTCTCGAGAATTTTAATCAATGCCTGAAAGGACACAGTACTTGAATTAGGAATAACTCACAGGAAATATGGGCTTTTAGAGTATATTTTCATATTTTTTAGCTGTTATCAAAACAACACAGAAACAGAGCAAGACTTACCATTTTACCACTGACAAGGCAAAGCAGGAGATGCATATTACCATTACCTCATACTCATACTCAGAGATGAGCAAAGTCCTGAGAAGAACCACCAAACATCTAAACTAACCTGGCATGGAGGAAGATGTTGGTGGAAAAGAGTTTGTACATCATGACCTCCTAATGTCTACTCAGCCCTGAATTGTGCTATGATTTTTATTTGTTTGAAATCTATGATATATGGCTGTCTCAAGAAAAGTGGAAAAAAGGAATAAAGAAAGAGCCTTTGAAACTAAAATGAGCACAGAAATAAAACTTCATCTTGACATTAACATGAAGAACACAGATTAGAAAAAACAAATTTTAGTCTCACCACGACCAGGAGGAAGAGCGCAAAAATGTGTTATTGTCACTCCACTGAAAATAATAAAATGTATTGTTTCTCTCAAGGAGGCAAATGCTGCCTTCGAGCAAAATAAGAGAAGTCAATCCAAGTATTGTGAAGTCTGGATATAATGCAAAATACTAACATTTGTTCTGAGAATTAACTGCTTTCATTTTTCTACCACACAAGTATGACATTCTATACTCCTTTATTTTCATTTAAATGTGAAGTCTGTGATTTATATTCTATATGTATGTCAATTAATTATGTCCGACACACTTTGATGCCTTTTATTTTTTTAAACTTCTGCCTCATCAGAACTAAATAAAAAATGGTTTCAAGATTGTGGTTGAAGAAACAAATTTCATCTTCAACAGAAAATTGACCTCTTTATTTAAATGATGGTAATTCAGCAGAAAAATGTTTTAATTATCACTTCAAAGACAGTCATCCAGAAGGCTGGTAGACCAAACCAAATGTTTTCCTTTCACTGGTTTAAAACAAACAAACAAACAAAACAACTTAACAGTGACAGAACAGAGCTTTCTAAATATTTAATGTTTCGGGGAGTTGGGAGAGTCTGCTTTGAGAGATGCTCATATTGCTAAATCTTGGTTAGATTAAACAGAGCAAGTGTATGTACATTTTAAAGGGTAATTTATTAATTAGCAGAAAGCCACTCCTTTGACTGGGGGGG